>DWAV01000064.1:0-31745 GCA_018231305.1 Noctuana lactifera
GTGGTGGAGTATGCTCCAGGCCTTCCCCGGTTGTGGGGAGAGACCCGTGCCCAGCAGTGGGACATAAAAAAGGGTTGGAGGCATATAATAATTAGCGACCCGTCCCGGCTTCGCACGGGTGCAATGCTGATACGAAATACACTACAGAAAAACTGTGAACGTTTATACCTACATATAAATCATCCTCTTCAATCTATTAAAAAAACCGCATCAAAATCCGTTGCGTAGTTTTAAAGATTTAAGCATACATAGGGACAGGGAAAGCGACTTTGTTTTATACTATGTAGTGACATACTCGTGTGTACATAATAATATGCACATTCAACTATCATTATGATTTTCCTTTGAAACGAGTCATAATAACAGTACAGCATTCGTAATTTAACAACTTTTAATATAATATGTAACGAGCTGCAATTCAAAAATAACCCGGCCGATATTTTAAGAAAATGTTTCGAGTTCGCCCGATGTTAAGGAAATTATAACGTTGAAAGAATTATTACACCGATCATAAAACTGTTCAAACCAACAACGAAAACATAGTAGTTACTTTGTTAGGTGTAAACAGGATGCGTCTATTAATTTTCGTATATAAAATTTCATATAAGTATGTACCTAAATAGAGTAAAGTAAATACGTAGATAACATAAAATTGAACAAAATTTTACTTAAGCTGCTGTACCTACCTATTCGCAGAATTTAATTCCGCACTCGTCAGCGTGTAACGCGAATTAATACAAACTTTGTGTAAGCCCTGAATATTAACGGACTGGGTTACGAGATGTAAGCCTAATAGCTCTGCGATTTATGCAATCTCAGGGTATATTGTCAGTCGTATTGCTATTCCTGAGGATAATTAAGAGGCTAAAAGGAAAACATTGTCAGCAAGGGTTGATCTCTTACAGTACTCGTAAGTAAGTAGATATATCTAACGTTAAATATTAAAGAAATCTATATCTATACCTACCTATATATAATCTATCTCTAAGCAAACCTTATAAATCAACGCACAGCCGAAACTACAGTAGGTACCTAGAAACTTGAAATTTGGTACAGGGGTTCCTTTCATTATGTGAGTGAGCACTAAGAAAGGAATTTTAGAGGAGGTGAAATAAGGGAGAAGTTTATATTATGGAATTTTTTCCTTTCTGGACTTAGAACTATGAAAACTGGTATACAGGGTGTAATCGTTAAGTGTGCACAGACGATTATTCCGTAACGATTACAGATATCAAAAAACTTTAAAATGACATGGAAAGTACTTTACATAATGAGTATAATGACAATTGACAAAAATCCAACAAAGGAATATATAAAGTAAATAGAGTGCTTTAGCTAAATCCGTAGTTCAGTCAAAGTTAAAGTCGGGCGTAGTGAAGTCCAGATCCATTTCCTTTTCCATTTCCGCAGAACAACTTTTAGGTTGAAACTATGTCACCAGCTTCGTGCAAGGTTGAAGTTAGCATAACAGCACTTTTGATTCACCAGACAGTAATAAAAGTTACCGACATCGACAGTTGTCAGAGTCTGTAAAATTGGCTAATCTTCATAGACAGGAAACTAATTAATTAAATTGCAATAAAATGAAAACAATTGTTTAATGGGTATACAGCTTGTTTGACGGTCGTTATAACAAGACGTGGACGATTTGGGCAAGAAAATAACCTGCATTCTTGCATAAAACTTCTGCTAATGTTTTATTATTTACAGTTTTGTTCTCTTAATCAACGTACTGATTGTTATTGTTGACCATTCAATAAGCCGCTAACGATGGCAAGAGCAGCCTAAACTAGTGAACCTAGCATGAAACTTTGTACAAAGCAGAAGAATATACTATACTATTACTATACTATTACTATACTATTACTATACTATTACTATACTATTACTATACTATTACTATACTACTATACTATACTGTATACTAACATAATCTGTTAGCCTAATAAAACATTTCTTTTTTTTTTTGAACGTTAAATATTTATGTTACGTTAAAAATAATATGTGAAAATTTGAATCTACGCTTTTCAATCAGAACCTTAACCCATATTATAAAGAAAGGGCCCGAATTTTGTGAGGCTGATCAGTCGAGTAGGATAATCTCTGGAACCCCTACAACACCTATATGAAAAATTGTTTCACCATTTGAAAGGCAGCTTTCTCCAGAGACTTATAGGCTATACATTTTGTCAATGAATGTTACTTATAATCAGCAAACAAACATTCAGTTCTATTCTATTCTATTTTCAGTTTGTATGCCACGCCACGAACTCCAATCGATTGAATGCCTCGCTAATTAATTATTGACGCCAAATAAAAGGCTCCTGCCGAAGGCTTTTAGTATTCTAGTGTTTCTTTACACACTGAAATAAATACTTGAAGTAGAAATAAAATTTAATTTAGTTTTGTAAATATATTTACGAGTAAAACCCAACAGTTTTATATGTTTTTCGCTATCGCTTTGTAATGGTGTGCGTATGGTTGTCTTCATTCGATCCCACCTATCATTTCCATCGCGCATTAGCTTTGATTGAGAGTGAGCATATATCAATAAATATTCAGTAGCGCGCAATCCCATTACCATTTAGATAGCTTACTAGACTTTAAATACAGTTTCACACGCGTAGAATCTGCACTTCTACTCTGAACACATTTGCATGTTTCGTATCAGCCTATTGCTCCTCTGTAAGTCCCTCGTGCTCAAAATCCGGACATCGGTTGTGATTAATTACCTTTTGTTATGAACAACATACTTGACAACAAAATAAAAAATGTTTAAGTATTAAGATGTTGAGTGGTAGAGTGTTAAAGTGGCCTGAAATGGTCGTGTAATATACGAGTCACAGTTAATCTGCAATTCATTGCTTTGCGAAAATTGATGAGCCGTGTGTCGAGATCTGCAATAATAGTTGAATCACTTATGTACAAGTGTAAAATCTTTATCAATGTCCCTCACGTACTTCTTGAGACCAAAGTGTATAAAACAGAAAAGAGGAGGACTAACTAACGCTTAAGTATATGTATTTTTTTAACGATCCGTTTATAACGCCCATGTGACGGCAAGCCAAGTAGTCTGTGTTAATTCCAATAATTGCAATAACTGCAATAACTGTTAAATGCAAAATGAATATAAACGCTCAAAACACCAAAGACATCAAACAGAAAATGCTTATCTTCCTCCTCGTGCACGCAATAGCTACAAAACGACTGAACAAACATAACAAACACAAAATGTGCATGACATGTTGTGAAGCCATTATTAAATCCACAAGCTGAGATATTTCAAACCAGTATCAAGCTAAACATCGATGTGAATAATGTTGTTTGTTGTTTCAGGGCGGTAGCAGTATATCTTCAATCACTAAAGCTAACGCCAAACAGCGGTGTCATACACGGTAATCTGGCATGTTTATACTACAAACAGGGTTTCATTGACCTTGCAATAGACACGTATCGGCGAGCTATAGAATTGCAACCCAATTTTCCCGATGCATATTGCAATCTTGCGAATGCGTTGAAAGAAAAAGGCCTAGTTTCTGAAGCGGAAGAATGTTACAACAAAGCCCTGTGTCTTTGTCCGTCTCATGTGGATACTCTAAACAATCTTGGAAATGTTAAAAGGGAACAAGGCAAATTCGTTGAAGCCATTCAGCTTTACACAAGGGCCTTAGAAGTGTTTCCGAATTTTGCCGCAACTCACAGCAATTTGGCATCGTTGTTGCAACAACAAGGTTAGTCGTAATAATCGTAACGTTGAAGTAGGTAATATTTGAATGCAACTATTATAATATTTGAAGTCATAGTGGACATTGACAAAAAATACTAACTATTAGGTCAAAACGAATCCACCAACGAATTTGATGTTACCTATATTTTAAATATCTACCATTAAATCAAAATTACTTTTTTACAAAATATACATGAATGTAATTGAAAGTGTACATTTACTAAAAGACTGTAATATGACTAATTGTGGAATCAAACAGAGTGTATTCAAAACAGCACGAATTGTATATTAACATAGAAACTACATCCAATTTCCAATGTTCAATGTCAATGAGTAATAAGTGTGTATTATGATTGTTAATGAAGCGTTAATTTATGTCTGTTTAGTATTCTTGAGAAATTATTATTGCAGGTAAACTTCATGAAGCTTTGAAGCATTACCGGCAAGCTATAAATATACAGCCAAAATTTGCAGATGCTTATAGTAATATGGGAAACACTCTGAGAGAATTACAAGATATAACAGGCGCTTTTAAATGTTTTAAAAAAGCTATAGAATTGAATCCCACTTTTGCGGACGCGCATTGTAATCTGGCTAGTATTTGTAAAGATATGGGTAATATAACCGAAGCTATAGAGGGTTACAAGAATGCACTAAATATAAAACCAAATTTTCCGGATGCTTACTGTAATTTGGCTCACTGTCTACAAATTATTTGTAACTGGGACGACTACGAAGAACGAATGCAAAACATTGTCGCCATCGTAGAAGATCAACTAGAAAATGATAAATTTTCATCAGTACACCCACATCATTCCATATTATATCCATTGTCAAATAGAGCTAGAAAAGAAATTGCAACGAGACATGCAAACTTATATGTAGAAAAAATTAATATGTTAGGCACAGTTGGGTTTCGATATATGCGTGGTTGTAATAATCGACTTCGCATTGGCTACGTAAGTAGCGACTTTGGTAACCATCCTACCTCACACCTAATGCAGTCGATACCAGGTTTGCATGATCGTACGAAGGTAGAAGTTTTTTGTTATGCTCTTAATCCAGATGATGGAACAACATTCCGTAGTAAAATAAAAAAAGAATCAGAACACTTCATCAATTTATCGTCACTAACGAATTATATTGATGCAGCTAGAAAAATTAATGATGATGGAATAAATATCTTGGTCAATATGAACGGTTATACTAAAGGTGCAAAAAATGAAATTTTCGCCTCAAAGCCATCACCAATACAAGTTATGTGGCTAGGCTATCCTGGAACGAGTGGTGCCAATTATATAGATTATATAATAACCGATGAAACGTCAACTCCCGTTTCTACATCAGCAGATTTTAGTGAAAAGTTCGCATACATGCCGTATACATATTTTATAGGGGATCATAAGCAGATGTTTCCGCATTTAAAAATGCGATACAGAGTAAGGACCAATAATAATGAGACTCTCGATGAATGTGTAGCAGTGGTAAATGCTGCAGAAGATTGTGATATTGAAGAGCTATTTTGTGTGGAAAAAAGGAAAGAAGTGATAACGTTTGGTAATCTAGAACCAATAGATATAATTGCTAGTGAAATATACATTCCTTATTATATAATTGAAAGGACAATAAATCCATGGGAAATACAGGTAACTGAATCGAGACCGATTTGGGCATTTAATGTAATTCACTCTATTACCTAAAACATTTATTTTATTATTAACTTACAGGTGTCTCTTAACGACGTTGCTATATTTAACGGCTTATCAATAAATAATTGTAATTCAAAAGTTGCTTCTGGGGAAGAAGTTTTTAACAACATAATATTTACTTCACGGAGGCAATATGGCATTCCTGAAGATGTTATTGTATACTGCAATTTTAACCAATTATATAAAAGTGATCCTAGGATAATGGAAATATGGATAAAAATATTGAAGGCAGTACCAAATAGCATATTATGGCTATTAAGTTTTCCAGTTGCTGGAGAGCCTAATATTCATAACTTTGTTCAAAATTTAGGTAATGTTCATTTATTTACGTGGTTTTACTACTGTTTTCCATTTTCTATCGTAATTAATCGTTCAGTGTAATTTTTTTGTTCTCACCCAAAATCCTGTCATATTTTCTAGTCTTAAAAGATAATTATAATTTGTATTGTTTAATGGTATTAAGTGAATATAGTACTGGTTCATAAAACTGTAATAATATAATGACAAGAAGTTTTACTGCTAGCACATGACAAATCTATTCTTTACGATTTCAGGATTGTCACCTAATCGAGTAATATTTTCAAAGATTGCTTGCAAAGAAGAACACGTACGACGAGGGCAGTTGGCCGATGTATGCTTGGACACACCACTTTGTAATGGTCATACGACTGCAATGGATGTTCTTTGGGCAGGAACTCCGGTTGTGACACTTCCCGGAGAAACTCTAGCTTCAAGGTAAATACCTACATACTTGCTTAATTTCATCAACCACAAACCATTAATGTTTATTTAACTAAACAATTTATTATCCAATTTTATATTATTGTATAGTATTCATTATAATATGATATAGTCAACTCAGACTAGAGAAAAATTTTTTCACTCAGAAAATTATTTCATAAAAAAACAATGAACTACAGTGTGTGGATGCCGGGTATCGAACACGGGATCACTGGGCTACATCCCATGGTATAAGATAATAATATTATGGCTAATTTTATAATCAGTTCATACAAAAATTGCAGTCCTTGCTGTCCAATATCCTTTAATCTATCTTTCTATCTATATAATATAAAAGAAAAGGGATAAAGGGTTAGCAGCTGAACAGATTTTCGTGATGTTTGATTTTTTAGTTTCGTCTCCGGCCGGAATAACATAATAAATAATAAAAAAACAGAAAAGTTTCATACATTTTCTGTGGAACGGATTTTGATGAACGGTTTGAATGATGTCAAAGAATTTCTTGTGTTCGTCTCGACTTCAAGATGTTTCTTAGTAAATATTATTTAAAATATCCAATACATCCATTTTCTTTAAACCCATTGCAGTCGCTCAAGTGGGCATGGCTTCGTGTAATTGTAATCTACATAAATAATTAAATTTGCTAAAAGCCCATCAAAGGTTAATGTCGTATAATATTATTGTAGTCAAGGGAGAATTAATTAATACTGTAAGGTTTTAACTAAATTTTTCCAGAGTCGCCGCGTCGCAACTGCAAGCATTAAACTGTCCAGAACTTATCGCCAAAAGTAAAGATGACTATGAACAGATCGCGATCAAACTTGGAACGAATGTTGCATAGTGAGTTAAATAGTAGTTCCTCTCTGTTCTAACTGTAAAGAACTGTTAGAAATACATCAAAAAACAAACATAGATATTTTAGATATGCTGAAAATCCTTTGTACCATTACTATCATTAGAGTTCTATGCTGACATTTCTTTAATATTCACGGGAAGCTGTTCTCAAGCACTTGCGGTATATAATATAGTGCCATAAACTTAATCAAAATGTTTTTTTTGAACACAATATAATTAACTTATCGAATAAAACCCAGCATGCTTTTTATTTTTGCGTTTAAAAATATATATATATAGAATTTCATTGTTACAAATGAAACATGACAGAGAAATAAATCAATTATTTTATAAACATAAAATAATGGATGATTTGGATAATTTTATTGATGGTTAATTGCGGCTGGTACACCAATAAGTCGTCTTCTTGTAAGATTGTTGTTGTTTGTCTTTGAGTTTATGTTAATATTATTCATAAATTCGTATTTAGGGCCAAGCGATTTTATTCCTTTTTTATGCTGCGCTTAACTATAACTTCTTAATGTCTAGCGAAAATCATAATATGTGAATTATTATCTCCATAAAATTAAAAAGTTGATTTGATATCAACTAGCGACAGTATTTTTTTTCTTTCTTAGTTTACTTAGTTATACTTACAGGTCTCCGGGGAGAATTGAAAAACCGTTATTTCGCCATGGAATAAAACAATTTTATTTTTGTTTTCAGTCGAAAGTACATTCGTGCCAAGGTCTCGGAGGCTCGACTGAATAGTACATTGTTTGACTGTGAAGAGTACGTCAGGGGGCTTGAGTCTCTGTACAGTAGAATGTGGGCTCTATACGAGGAGGGAAAAAGCCCCGAGCATATAAAAGCTTTTCAAAATATTAAGTATTAAGTAGTTTTAGTCTAGGTAAGTTGTAATCATTTGTGCTGGTTTTTATCATTGTAATTTTTAGATTTTTATAACTTCAGCTAGATATTATTATTATTATTATGTTTGGTGGTCAAAATGATTTTTGTTTCAGGTTTTTTGACCACATAATAAAAATATTTGCACTACGAAAGGAATGATAATAAATAATAGTAACTTTTAATTTCTGGTCTACATCTCCGTCCACTTGCTGCGGAAGATGCAGGTGTCCATCGACCTAAAAGTTTAACTAACAATGTATCTTTTTAAAATGTATCCATATCTAGACTCCTAGATTTACGTGTACCTAGATACTTAAGCGTTATAAATTAAAAATATTTTGGTGTTTTACTGCAGTTTTAATGTTTATATTCATGGCTAGATTTCTGATTGCTACCGTGGAATATAAACTTGTTACAAAAGATTTATATTATGATTAATGTATTACAAGGAATAACTCATTTTCTGTTAGCCGTGCACATGTAAAACTTTATAGGTACCTACCTACTTTCACTACTTAAAAATATTAGGATGATTATAACTAAAAATGAAATTAACACAGTATTCTTGAAAAATGATTTTTATTTATTACTGTTACACTTTATTAGTCACTTAATTAGGTTTATATTTACTTACAAATAAATTTATATAAAATTAAGGTGTTTCGCGAAATATACTGACACAATTATTTTTATAAAAATATTTTTCATTCATTTCGAAATGAATAAAAAATATTTCCGTACACTTATCTAATTTATAAAGCGTATGACTGATTTGTAAGAGTGTGTCCACTTTACTGAAACATATATACCTATGATTAACTTAATACCTACTTTAATTGATTGCAAAGTCTTAAAGTGTTAACATAATAATTATAATATTATGTTGTATTGCAAAATAACTTATTGTATTTACTCAACTGTAGCTACAGTCTAACCTCTTAGTCCTTCAATATATTAGCCATAAAGCAGTGATTTAGACGCAATCATTAATTATTGTTGCCTGAAATTCCAAGCCGACTATTTTTTTATGCACATCATTTTGAAACATGTAAGACATAATAAATATAATGTTTGTAACCTTTGTCGTATATAAACTTAGTTTTCCTATCAGGATAGCAGAAGTATCATAGAGTTGAAGATGCAAGGATATCTACAGAATATCACCCTTCTGAGAAATACATAAATTGTATTGTATTGTATGTGCTTGATACGAAAACACCATGTCATGCGTTTATGACAGGACTCTAACATTAAAAATATATTCGAAAAATATTTTTTAACTAATTTTTAATTGTATAATATAAAACGTATAAAATTTAGTCTATTAAAAGTTTACTTTGTACTTCTACTTTATTAGCGGATACTTCAAATACTATATTATGTTTTATTTACTTAATTTAAGGCATATTTTAGGTACTGTTGTAACTCAGACCGTCAAACAAGATCATAGCGATATACTCGTATTGTTACTAGCTTATGACACCGACTACGTGGGTTTCATATCTATTACATCACCTTAGGGGTAGAATTTCGTAAAATCCTTTCTTATCGGATGCCTACGTCATACGAAGAACGCACCCTTCAAGTTTCAGGTCTTTACGATCAGCGGTTTAGACTGTGCGTTGATCAGCCAGTCAGTCATTCAGGAGAAAGCATTTTATGTATAGATTAGGTAAACTATGTTTATAGTGTATAGTTTCAGTATAGCTAACACACTCCCGCAAGGGAATCGTACAATAAATTACATTATTTATTGTAAACATAATAAATTATACGACTCCACCATTAGACGGTAGTTTCCTCAGCACAGACCGTAAAGCCTTATTCAACTTCTCGTTCCCTTATGCATATTAATATCGCCGTGTCGTTGTAAAAATACGATTTTTTTCTAGCTTGTACTAAGTAAATAATATTTTGACCTACAACTAAGGCCTAACCCAAACGAACCACTTTGCCGAGACATTTTAACCACCTGCCATCCACATTGTAAGCCAGCAATCAATGCTTACGAGTTGTCTGATAAACGGACCGCAACATAGTATGCTAACTACGACAATATAATATAATAACTTTAGGTACACGAAGTTTATTATGTGGCTGCAAAATGGTCGATTGTAACGACAGTCTACCTCAACATAAACAATACTTTAATTTGTTGAAGAGTTGTGGTACGTCTGAGTTAAGCGTACATTATTTTTAATGTTATCGAAAAGAATATAGAGGCATCTGGGTATACCACGTCTTTACATCTTTTAACTTTTCAAAGACACCAATTTGTAATCGAATTGAAATTCGAAAAGAAACCACGAATCATGAAAAATGTTTTCATTAAGATGAGCTATATTATGTAACCTAAAAAACATCTAGGATAATAATATTATGTAACAAAACAGTTTTTTAATATATTTTTTGCTTATTGGCGTGTACAAACAGACCGACAGAGCGGGCAGTCTAGCTGCGAGTACTCATAATATAGCAGTCGCTTTATAACTGACACGACCACAAATATATTTATGCGCATTGTGTGTTGTCTTTACCTATCGACCCATGTGAACACGCCTTTACAATAAATAATTTATGAAACAAGGCGCACTGAACTTTATGGTAGAGAAAGATATAGTTTGAAAGATATAATTATGTATGTAGGGTAAGAGTAGGTAAAAATGTATTACAATAGGTGAAGAAGTAGAATATATTAATAAAGGTGAATAACAGATGTGAAAAGTTAAATTGTTAGTATTTATTTATTATAGTTATTAGCAAAGTTGAAGCATGTGTGACACTAATTTTTTTATAATTCAGGTAACAGCTAGCACTACACGCACTATTTTAATTCTTTATGTCGTTGTTTATTTTACATAGACTCCAAGAAGTGTAGATAATACGTAAAATACGTTATAAACTCTTATGAACTTAAGTATCAAGATAATTAAAAGTGATTGAGCAAGTATAAGCTCATAGTAATTGATGTTAGAATAAGGAAGATAAGAATATCTATATTGAAGTGATTGAAAGTAAAGAAAATATTGTAAAGAAGAAAAGTTGCGAATAAGGTCTTTTATTAACTAAGTGGTGACAATGAAGAAATACATTCGTGATCTCTTAAGCTAAACTTTGAGCATCGTTCCGAGACAGGAAGCCGCGACGTCAGACCCGGCCCTGAGTATGTTTAAGTAATGTAACGACCGTGACGATGACGATGACGTGACCGTGCACACGGAGTACGATCAGGCAACCACCAACACGGTGACCATTTTACTCCTCAGACAGGGAAGATATCAATGTCAACGGGCTGCGGCAATGACGTAATTTCTTCTTCAATATATGACGCGACTAAGACAAGCGACAACAATCCTACAGGTTACGCGCCGCGGTCTCCTGCATCGGTTAATATGCCTTTGCTGTCTCTTATTCAACATTCTTTTCCCTTCCGCGTTTTGTGTACAAATTCTATAAACGTCTAAAGGCTGACTAGCTACACGTACATTATAATAAATTCATAATAAAATGCTGCCATAATAGTTATTTTCTTACTATACTAGTCATGACTGTTATAAGGAATGGTTTCACGTGAACCTTACATTATAGTACATAATGGTATTAGGAAATTGTAACAACAATCACTACTGTAACTTATGCAACATATTATAATTATAAAGTATTTGAAAATGCTGTCAATCACTGGATTACAACCCTGGGTCAGCTTGTCAGCCGGATTAATTGTTCTATAGTGAGCACACTTCTGTTCAGCCTTGTTTCTTTAAACATGATAATAAACTCTAGTGGTATTCATCTGTAAGTTTGATCTAATCAAACTAATCTAACCTAGATATCAAATAGTCATCTTGGATTAGAATTAAACTCAATATATTGCGGGTTTATTTTGCACTTATCAAATACTTCAACAACTTTTCATTAATTAATGGACCTCACCTCACCTGTATTACTAAGACATAATGCTATATAATGAACCGCTGTTACAATTTCATAATAAATAACTATAACTTATTGATCAATGAATCCAATGCAAATAAATCATTGACGTTATATTAATAATAGATACACTAAATGAAATAAAATAATATCTAAGTGTCTTCAATTGAGCAAGAAATTAATAATTCAAATTCTAATTTATAAAATTTAACGTTAATTGCACATTAAAAATGGACCAATAAACTTTGAACTAAATAACCAAATGCACACTACGTGTACTTTTAAACTATAAATGCATCGGATTAGTAACTTCTCTAGCTCAACACTACTTAATATTAGACACACATTTGCATTATTTAAAATCAATTCATCTTTTTGCTTCCTTATCTTAACGTGTTTGAGTGTTTTCGATATAAATACTTATAATGTTAATGTATAAACTTATATTGTAAAAAAGTGACGATTGTCATAAGGCAATTTTACTTATGGGTAAATAACAAATAACCGTTTCGTCATATATAGCTTCGTTAGCGTTTAAACACATGGTTATATGTACAAACAGCGTATGAGGAAGGGCCTCGTAACCGTTCGAAACTAATCGGTCATTCCCAAAATATGAGTTAAGCTGTTTGTACATAATATATGCAAAAAGTAACCGCTTCCATGAATGACTATCTAATACATTTATTGTAAAGGAATTTTCACAAACAAGTTACATAAAGTTACGTAGATATCTACTACGGTGTACTTACGAGTAGGTATATAGATAACCATTGAGGTCCTGAATGGCCAACTGGCGTTTTAGTATAATAAAATTATGTTATTTCTATTTTTAAAAAATCTGTACAATATGTAGTAGATACCTACTCGTATTTCGCAGCACTTATTCGATAGTCATTCTAGTTAGCTTCCCTCGAATTTTAATTATGTATAGGTATTCTCTTTTTTTTAAACGATACAAATATAAGTCGGATACGGAACTGCGCTAACTATAATATAAAAACAATATTGTGTTTGTTCATAGTTTGTCACAGTGTTCAACAGTATAATATTATTTAAAGTATTGTAATTTATCTATACCTACTTATCACTATTTTAATTCTATTATTAAGAAGTTTTTAATCACATACTGGTGGTTTGTTTTATTATATATTTTTACCTATGTTAATAGATCACGGATGGTGAGGATCTATCATAATTATAATACAAAAAAAAGTATTATATTTAAAGCAAACAGAAGCATTGGTGCGACAGCACATACAAAATTAACTGAAGTTTAACCGGTCTGAGTAGGTACTATCTAACGTGTTCATATCGTGTTTTAAATTAACATTAAAAAGTTATACGAGTATTAATTTCTCTATTAAAACTTTAAGTCGGCAAAGTTTTGAGCTTATCAGTGCTTTTATGCTCTTCAAAAGTGATCTCGCAATATGCTTATGATTAAATACGTATTAAACTTTTCAATGCAGGATTGTTAAAATACTGATCCTAGTACCTATATTTACTTATTTGTTTTTTGTATTGAAAAGTACCTTGTTACATAACAATATATGATTGACTTGGATTCGACACGGGCATTTTACTATTTAGTACGTCCGTACCTACTTTTGTAGTTTTTTACTCAGTCATAAATTTCAATAATCACTATCGGTAACAATCCTAACTAGACACCTTGTTTCTGCAACATATTGTAGAGCCAATTTAATTGTAATGTAAACATTATTGAAAATATCAAGAATTTTATATTGTATGTTTCCTCACTAAAAAACAGTAGATAGAGAATATCACGTATGTTTTTCCAGTCAGATAATTAATTTATGTTTCGACTTTAGATCGACATTTTGTAGTATATCTACTTATTTCAACCGCTGCAATGTTGGTCAATTACGAAAGATGTAACGTTTCTGTAAAACAATTGTTAAACGATAACTAGGACATTTCTCAATACGTACATTTTTACATTTAATTACAACCAGTTGACCGCTTTAGATGAATTTTGTTAGGACTTTTTTACTCACTTCATTTCCATATCGCCATAATTATATTGCTTAAGCACTGAAGAAACGAGAAACATAGGTAACTAAAAAAATTATACAAAAATAAATAACTTATTAGACTACTTGTATTTTGTATAAAAACAATTGTTGTGCATATAAAAAGATCCACTTAATCTAATCGTCTAGTTTTCATTTTATAATATCTAAGAATAAATCACTTTATTATTTATTATTTTTATTCTTAAACCCTACTTAGGTACTAGACA
The DNA here is from genome assembly GCA_018231305.1 of Noctuana lactifera. Taxonomy (NCBI): domain Eukaryota; kingdom Metazoa; phylum Arthropoda; class Insecta; order Lepidoptera; family Hesperiidae; genus Noctuana; species Noctuana lactifera. The sequence goes on from DWAV01000064.1 coordinate 14,123, forward strand.
AATACTTTAGAATTTCGTTTCGGAAAGACGTCACTAGGCAGCCACGTCGTTAACCTACGTCAAAACATTCTACCCTCGAACTCTACACCTAAAATTATCATATAATACTAAAGAATAATGTAGAATGTTCGATTGAATTGCAATTAAATAAAATTGTGAGTTACGATTTACATAGTGCCAGATATTCAAGTGCAGTATTACATTATACGTAATAATATAATTTTATATGTTTCATCTAAAACTTACTTAAACACGTACATACGAGTTCGTCCTTCATACATTTCTATATATTCAACAATAGGTCTCTATATATATTTGAGTTGCATCAACTGTACGAACTTTAATAAATATAAATATGAGGTTAAAACGACTGGTTTTTAACAATTCAATACTACCATACACCTGCTACAAATATTATATATAATTGAGAAATCATTTAACGTATGTCCAACAAAGTAATATTTTAATGAACTGTTGTGATATTGTATCTTATTTGTAACGTATTATATTTGTAGCAGCGTAGCACAATGTCGACCATGTCGTATTTACAACGTTTTTAAGTTTTGATTGCGAGTATATTATACCTAATATTGTAAGTCCTGCGTTGGTAAAATGCTCAAAAAAATTATTATAATTCTAGCAACATTTAAATATTGTTTCACTTCTCGTTAAGGCTAATGTTCAGTTTCCATTACGAACAACAGTACAATAGGTAGATAGGTGTACCTACTATATATTAGACTCACTATACATAACATATTTTAACGAACATTGGTGTGATTAAGTAGCTAATTATTTTTCGTACGGTTACAACATTATATGTACTTTATTTATTAGTATTTTATTAAGGCATATTTATTACTTATTGAACCTAGTGCACAGCACCACGGTGAAAGTTACGCGCCTCGGACCCAATATTGCTTTGATTTGAACTAGGCACTACGAATAGACAATGTCTGACAACAATTATGACAATAAATGTCTTTAACTTATTGTTATTTTATTTGTACTAACAAGTGGGTAGGTATCATCCATTATGAACACGAACATTGATGAGGCGCATAATTTAGTCGTAGCACTATACCTATTTTGTTTCTTATAAATAAAATAATATGTATAATTTATTTGTATATCATATTTGGTGTTTTTGTAAATTGGAGATATCGTATGACTCTATGCTAATAATAATATATTATAGAGACTTGAGGTTTTATGGCTTTCTGTCACAACTAACGTTTTATATATTATAATTATTCAATCTACATGAGCCTACATGAAGAGTTACGTATTTCTTGGCCGTCGTAGCAGACGACAGGAGATCTGCATCGCAGATATATGAGGGAATGAAGTTGTTACGGAAACGAGCCCGATCCACGGTTCCCATATTCCCAAAAAATTTGAAGAATATAGGATTCCTTACTATCAGCTCCCCACAATAACAACAGCGGTTCCAATGCCCAATTTACTTTAATAACTACTAGAGCTTCTTGTACTAGCGAGCAAAACAAGCTAATATATCACTAAAGGAGAATGCCGAAAGTTTGTATCACATAGCCTTACTTACCTATCATATAAGAAGGGCACAATAATTTCAATAGTCACATTAAAATTATTTAATGCTTCGCAGCATTCCGGGAGTTATACATCAGAAGTATTTTGATTGTTTTTTCTTTGTGCAAATACGTCAAATATAAAGTATTTTCTGTACCTAACCTCAAATTTATATCCTCAGAGATTGCAGCCCATACATGACGCGGCATTCTCCTTTGAACTAATTTAGGGAAGCGTTGCATGGTCTACTGTGCAGCTCTAGTGTATAAAGAAACAGCAAATATTCGGAAAGATGAAATGTTTTTAACTGCCACTGTATCTTTTCTTATGACATTAGTAAACTTATTTCGATACAGATAATAAGCATTGTATGAATACTTTATGTCTTAAATTTTTTCCTTCTTTATATACCATGGTTATTTGTCAGGATAGTAAAACTACAAAACAATTCGTCATTCAAGCCTGAGTTATCTTAAACGCAATGTTTAACTATGAGTTACGGTCTACATGTATTAAAAGTATAAAATGTATGTAATAAATGAAGCAATTAAGAATATTTCGCGGTCTAAGCTAATTTCATGCATTTTTAAAGATTATTATAATATTATCTGATTATATAGAAATGGTTTGATACAATATTTTTCGGATTCCACGCGCTTACGAACACACAACCTATATGTATATTGCTTTATAACAATTATTATGTTTTATTCATATCTAAATCTTTTTCTCTAAAAACTGCGTTGATTGAAAGAATTAATATATTCAATATTCTCCATTCATATACTCATTATTTACATCATTCACATTCGATACATCGGGTGTGTGTTTAAATTTAATAGTTTTTCTCTTACTTGAGTGTAGTGAGTTTTGTTTTGTAATGACATTTTAAATTGTTTTGTAACCACAAGCTTAGACGTTGAAATAAACTTGGATAACAGCCTCAAAATGTATCCTAGGACGCTGTTTGATGACGCTACTTATTTAGTATGTAAATGTCGTAAATACTAAGACACGTTAATAGATTCAATATTGCCCTATGATACTTAGACACCAATCAGTGAAATGAATCGGTGTAACCGACGGAAGTTCGTCGACAATGAATAAAGTACGTACCCGTGGTCATGCTGGCATAACAATAGTTCGCGCATGCATGTAGGTATGAGTCGATTTGAACGTTTAGAGCTATGATAGTACGAGTATATACAATAGAAAGTCGATAGCGAGTTATGTGTATGTTAGTGTAGTAAGCTTACACCCAATTACCGCACTAAAGTTATCGACAATTCGTAACATTTGCCACAGTTGCCACTAATTTTTATTGATATATTTTCACATGATGATATTTATAAAGAATTAAAATTTAAAATCTAAACATAATGTTCGAAAAAATAACATGCATATTTTGATGTAAAGCATAATTAGTTGATTAAACATACATTATTCATCTATAGTATAACAAAAAGCTACTATATTAATTGGAAACGAAATAATTAATTTATCATTAAAATCTGATTGGTTTGCAACTACTTTAAAATAAAATTCCTATAATTTATATCACAACGATTTAGAATTAGCAACAAATAAACAAATTACTAATTTCATAACATAATAATATAAATATAATTTCTACTAAAACTAAAGGCGTATTTTGTGCCACGATACCGTGATGGGAGACTGCGACGCGATACTATACAGGCGACCGCGATATTGTACAGGCGACCGTGAAATTGTACAGGCGACCGCGATATTGTACAGGCTACCGCGAAATTATATAGCTGACAAGATAATATTGATAGTATCAAGAATGCCCGCTTCGTATACAATTGATTTGGTTAGCTTCTATTATAATTTTTTATCTAATATTGTTAATGACGATATGTGGTCTATTATATTCATTACTGTTAGATTACATTAAAGTAACGTAATCTGTATGGGATCTCTTATCACGGTGACGTAGCTCAAAATCTGCTTTTATAAAATACAAGCAGAAAAATTTGAGCATTAGATGTATAACTAGATAGTTTATATCTTCCCCTTATTTTACCACAAATAATAATAATTTGAAACATTTCTTTTTTAATATTCAATATAATGATATCTGTCACACGGCAGTGATGTAGCACCTTTTACTAATATCAACAGCTTGTCCTTACGACCGAGTCCTACAGACTGATGAAGTATGAAATCTGAGCGATTTTTTTAATATTTCCGTAGCATTTAGTAACTTTGCAGCAAAGAATGTAGGTATATGTTTTGTTTTAACATAATATATTTTTAGTTTTCACTCAACGCTTTTTATAATTAAGTGAGTGTCAAATTTAAAATTAGAATTATCTATTTGGAATTTATGTGTAAAATACGTATATTATGTATTTTAACATAATTATACCAATAACAAAGTCCACAACACCTAAACGAAGAACGCAAAATAACTACCTAATTTATTTTTTAGGAATATTTACAGACAGACCGAACCGAATGTAACTCCTATTTATGTTATTAACTTTTAATAAAAAATAAGTAAATAAACAAAGTTAGGTTTAATTTTTAAGGCATTGAGACCCATATTCAGTGCACGTTTTTACTTAGGTGCGCACTTAAGGTGGTTACATAGAAAACATTAGGTACGGTTTATTTACGTACTTAAGACATTAGTCTACCACGCTTGCCATATAGATGTGGATTGGTGGAGCTGGGGTTGGGTTAAAGTTTCTGGAATCCATTGAAATTTTCTTTATAACCCGTTGACTAAAAAGTGATCGGCAACATACCGAGTGCTATGATTAACTTTCACATTTATAATTTACAAATATTTACATTCTAGCGTCTAATTATTAAACTGATTGAAACTCACTTACTCTGCAACAGTTATTAAGTAGCCTACTCTTATCTCACATCATATAGTATTATTTTTTTAATGAACAGTGTCTTCATCATGGCTAGCCGTTTCAAATTACTATTATTAAATAGTTCTGTGTGGCAAAATAAGTGGAAATGTATACCCGCCCTCTATTTATCTTCTTCCAGAAGCACCAAATCGTCGGCCACGACGTCGGATACGTGGAGATAAATGATCCAGTACATGAGGTTAAAACACACGAAGCAGACAGGAAACACGATCCGCGAGTACTTGTCGATGTCCGACGGAGTCATGCCAAGGAGCTTGCTTATGTCCTGAAATTTAAATTTAACCATTCATTACCAATTACTTAAAACGAACTTACCACCACTTGGGGCCGTAACGTCATTTGCTAGCCCTTTCACGTTTGATATCATCAGTTCTGTTAATATGTTAATAAAGTTGATTAAATACGTTGCATGGAGCTGCCATAAAAGAAACCTTGGTTGTTATAACGCAGAACCACGTCATCGTATTTATCGCATTAGTTGTGCACGCACCTACTGAACGGACTCGCGTGCTTGTTTATAATTTGAAAGTTAACTACGATTGGATATACCCACTATTATGTTCGCTATTATAATTATTTTGCACAGCTTTATATTAAGCGCAAGCTAAATCAAATAATACGCTTGCATATATAATTTTTGTATATGACTAAGAGTTTACCTTGCCAGGGTGCAGGATATGAGGGGGCGGACCAGAATTTTCTTCTTCTGTACTTCTTCCGCCGTTAATGGTGTTCTCCAAAGTGCCTCCTTTTGAATGAACTTTGGGATCGTGGACTTTAAATCGGACTTCCTGCAAATTTAAAAGTGAATTGTGTAAGATTATATAATAGTTTCATTGGTTCTTGTTTGATTCTTGGTGCGTCTTTTTTTTCAACAGAGTTTGTTGAGTGGTAGTACTTGCTTGGTTTGACCGGGAAAGTACCACCGCTGCGCCCCTGTCTGCCGTGAAGCAAATGAAGCAATTCATTTGTGTTTCGGTGGGAAGGTGCCGTTGCCGGCCACACTTACATGAGGCGACCATCAGCCGGGGTAGCAGCGCAACTACATGCGTTCTCAGGCAGGACACGAGCCTGCTTGAGTTTGGATGTAGATGTCTATGGGCGGCAGCGACCTTAACGTCAGGTGGCCTGCATGCTCGTCTGCTACTTCATATCTTAAAAAAATAAAATTTATCATATCAAATTTCTTACCGATGGTCTCCCTGGCGGGCACCTACTAAGCGTGCTCATTTTTGATAACGTGTGAGGGTCTCCAACGGGCGGACAGTCGACGGGCATTTTTTTTTCTGACGCTATTTTCTGAATAGCCACGAATCTTTGTTTCCTCATCTGTATTCGTTTCGCCATATATCCCACCGTAGCGTACTCTGCAAAGACAGGAGACCGCTGTCGAGATCACAGACATTATAAGAAATGTACGTTAATTGTATCATTATAACGTTATCCCCGCAATTGCATCGATTCAATTTCTCAATCTTCGCATAGTCCGTATCACATGCCACTAACAAAATTAACAAAAGATGACATAACGATTAAACGCAGAGGCGAACGCGTTGTAAACCTTTCGCTTAGCTTTATAAATTTTATGAATAATTTCTTATTAACTGTCAAATAAATTATTACCTAAAAGACTGGCGAAGACCATCACGAAGCAGGTGCCCAGGTATACGTCAATGGATTTAACGTAAGAAATCTTGGGCAGGGCGGCGTTTGTGGACGACATAAGCGTGGTCATAGTCAACACTGTGGTGACGCCCAGAGCCACTCGGGCCGGAGTAGCATTCCGATTCAACCAAAATGATACCCATGATATGATTACGATCAAACCAGATGGAATGTAAATTTGAATCAAGTAGTAACCCATAGAACGGACAAATTGAATTTCACAAGCCAATCTTGAGTAATTTCCTGTAAGAAGTCATTTGAGCTAAGTTATACCGTAACATAATAATTATGACTATGTATTAAGATTAACATTTTTAGTTAAAATTATTTTTCTGAAATATAATAGATATTTTACGTTTAATTTGATAATAATAATACTTTTATGTTAAGTACTTTACTTTACATACGGACAAATATAACTATTCTTTATAAAAATCTAAAAGGGTTAGGTAGTTGTCTGGAGACAGAACCATTATAACTAGAACACACCACTCAGTGTTGTTAGTGCAAAATACAAAAGCGGGACGTGAAAGAATCGTGACTGTTTTTGTCCAGTGTTTCACGTTTGTAGTGGTTTATTTTTTTTTATGCTCGATTGTCACATTATTCCCCCATTTTAAGTACCTGTTGTAAGGGAGATCTCCATTGCTCGCTGTCGATGGCCGAGCACCTTGAACTGCGGTAGCGACACCTCGCTCGAAACACCCACAGAGTTGGGCCCCTCGTTCCATTTGTATCGGATGTCCCGCATGGTGTAGCCGACTGTGCGCAGCGGATACATAGATAAAATAACCCCAGGCCCAACACAATGGGTTTTGCGACTCGAGTCGTTGTTCGGTCGGGGTCAGATCGGGGAGCCGCGAGATCGGCTTCGCGCGTCTGTCGTGCGATTGTCGTGTTGTGTATAGCGTGTGTGCTTGTGTCGCGATATCAATCTGCACACGGGCTGAGGGAGACGGGTTTCGGCGGAGCAATGGATGGATAATGCTAGGACAGCGGGCGTTGCGAACTTATTACCTGTGGTCAACGTTACAACGGTTGCGCGTTGTCGATGCCCGAGGACTCGGAACTGTGGCAGCTGCACCTCGTTGCTCATGCCGACACTCATGAGGCCGTCTTTCCAATGGTACCGAATGTCTCTCATCGTGTACCCGACTCCGGAGACATGCCAAACACACAAAACGCTATCACTTACGCTGCGAAGCATCGCGTATCCCACACTCGGCCAGGGCGGCGTCAGGATGGGACTCGCGGGAACATACGGCGAGACATACCGAGCCGAGTCGAGAAAGAGTATGTAAGCTCAAAGAATCTCATATTGGCTCGATGGGGATGATAGAAAAATACAAATCTACTAATCTATTTATTATTAAAGTGAAATTTGACAAAAATAAAAAAAATCATCCAAGGTGCATAATCGTACTTGAAAAAAAAAAGGGTACAAAATACGGAACGTAAACAGATACAAGCCATAAAAAACATCATGCTTATCGTATTGTGCTGGTTTGGTGGTGATGAGCAAGCGGGTGAGGCGAGTGAGGTAGGGCAGGTGGGGCGGACGGCGTGGGTGAGACGGCGGTGCGGTTGCGGATGCGTGCGTGCGTGCAGCGCGACGCGCGGGTGCGTGTCGTGCATCCTGCGCGTGCGGCGAGCCGTCTGCGGCACGGCACTCGGTGGTTGGCAGACCCCGCGGCCGCCGCCGTACCCCGCCTCCTTCGGCCCGCTCAGCTATCGCAGCGTCGATGTCTCAATATCATTTCTCTCGCTAAATGCTCGTGAGGACAAAGGCTTACTATTTACGAGTCTGCCTTCTGCGGGTGCTGTATGCGAGAAGGAGACGTTCCGACTTATGAGAACACGAAGGAAATCACAGCACGTGTCGACGATAAAGTTGTACGCTTGTGCTCACAGGGAATTCCTGAGTAGCATCTGTGATAGGAGAAAGTGGTCACAACACAATATCGGTAAGCCTAGTGAGAAATTTGCACTGTGGTAGGAGTCAAATCAATGATTGCTTTAGGTGAGCACACGTATATATTTTTAAAATACGATTATTTTATTATTTTTCTATCATCATCCTATTATAGTAACTGAGGCTTGCTTCGTACGAGACGTCATATAAAAAAATATGAATGTATAATCGAGGCAATGGAGATGCCATTGCCTAAAATTTATAAAACACCATAATATTATATTTGCACGATAAATATTATAATAAGCGTGCTCTTGATAAAATATATTTTATAATGCTTCATAATATAGCACACATAAACACAGTTGCATCTGTAAAAACATTAGAATCTGCAGCATTGGTGAAGAAATTAAAACACACACATTGATTGTATACCAAAAATATTAAAGTATAGAGGCCATTGTTAGGATACTTACAACTTTCGATTTCTATATGGCATAATTGCCGGTCCATTGGGAAATACTGGAGATTCATTGGACATGACGCTGTAATGGTTAATCTGAAAATAATAGTATAACAATTAAATGGATTGTAAGAACTGCATATTTGAATTATATATAACTAGCCTCAACAAAATAATAGCACGTATTATCAATTGTAAATACCTAATTCATTAAACTAAATTTCATATTCAATAAACATTCAATTATAGCATGATGATTTCCTTAAAATGAAGATAACTCGATAAGTAAATAAATAAATAAGTTTCGGGAGTTAAACATTTTAAAATTAAAAAAAAAAGTGTTGGTGAAATACTTTTCTCTGTTATATTTACCTTATACTTCTAGTAATCGATCCAGAATAATGAATGCGAATAAATTCGTTGCTTGTGGTTGCTATATGGAAATAAGACTGCTTTTCATTTACAAAAAATGTATCGGGCACCCATATATTTTTTATAAATTCGGAACCAACTGATAGAGTTTCTACGCCAGGCCTCTTTTTGTACGCTAATCGTGGATCAGTCCAAAATTGTCGGAAGTAAAAATCCAGAGTGAAATCCTGAAGAACAAAACAAAATTGTAAAACTTTCTTCATCTCATTTCTTTAAATTATCTTGAGCAGAGAATAAAGACCCAAAAATCATTGAAACTGGCACTTAAATTTAAATAATTTATGGAATAAACATTATATTATCTTATATTAATATAGATATCGTTTCTCTCAGAAGATCTGTATTCTCCGTAGTAAATCTGGCTTGTACTCAATAACATTTATTACAGTGTCTGTTGAAGTAGGAAACAAAACACGATATTGGGTATTACTATTCAAAATTAACTAACACTGCATGCTTCGGTCAATAAAGGTTGAACACATGTGTTACATACACAGCGAGAGTAGTGTCAATAATTAACTAAATAAGGTATAACAGAACAAAAGCTTGGTGTAACCTGAGATGGAAAATGGTAACCTTTAAACAAATTTTGACACATAACTACATGTACGAGATAATTTGAGCGAAGCGTAAAACAATAGAGAAATTAAAAGTGCAGAGAGTGTGAAGTAAGATGAAACCCAACCAACACGAGGTGATGCAGAATGGACAGGTATCGGGAGGGGACGAGGTGAGTGGGCTGGCACCCACGGCTCGATAAAGGCAATCCTCTCTTATTGAAGCTAACAAGCCGGCACGTACACATATTGCCGCGAGTAAAGTTTGGATCAGGTTTTCAGAAAAAAATTAGTTAATCAATTTTCTCGAATCGCAACTTTGCGACTTTAAAATAGGTAATGAAACTTCCCCATAGCTATGGGCCACGTCTCATTGTGACCTTTCCAACCTTGATTTGGTTTCCACTTCGGGGTCCTTCACCCAAACGCCTAGCAGCTCGCACAGTTCACACATTGGAAGACCGGGTACACTTATTCACTTACTAACGTGATTTCTACGTTACACTAAAAAGAAAACACCGAGAAATGGATTTGAGTGATAAAAAGCGAGGGCAAGGTTATGCCGGTGTTCCAACTGGAGAGCGTGGAAATTACAATTAATTTTGCGGTATTTCAGTAGATACACAGATACGTACAAACACACAAACTACGAAATGAATCACGATAAGGATTATACAGTCGTCGCAAATCCATAGAATTCAAACAAATATAATATGTATTTTATTAATTCATTAAACAGCAATTAACATTTAGCGCGATATTGGTCTAGCGATAAATCTAGCGGTTCACATTAGTTAATGTAACAGAGAAAAGGTGATAATAAGTGACGATGTTTGATATTTTCGAAGTATTAAAATTCTACAAATTTTTTAGTGCTTTTTTACATTTATTATCTAACAGATTTGTATATTAAAGCAAATACCGTCACTTGCTATCTACAATACAGCAGCTTCATCTTTGGAGTTACGAGTACTGCTGGACACACAAATTTTAGTTATACCGCACTGCGTTCCTTATTATGATATTTAGAACAAAAATTTAGATATGATTATTTAATAGAAATAGATCAGATACTACATAATAAGAAAGCAAATGGACGGTAAAAGGGCGGTCTGCTCCACGAAACGCGGACATGCTCGCAGCCTCGTGTCTGGGGCTGCTCGGTCGCGGCGGCGCACAGCCAGAGTGACCGAGACAAGCGTGAGCTGACAATGGCGAGTACCATGAGCACTTCGGAGACGGAGCTGATAGAGAGCACATACATGGTGACGCCCACCTCCACTGGCGGACCTGTAATCAAGCCCAATCTTGAGTCGCAGCGCGTTCGCGCAGTGAAAACCAAACCAGAGGACGATCACGTGACGCCCGGACGCCTTCGTTCCAACGTCAATCGTATTCTAAATGCTTAGACCGATAAACACTCGAACGAAGGTCACTAACCTAAACTGTTGACATATGAACTATCTAAATGAACATCTACGTAATAATTGTTCTTTTATATACCATTTTCACTTCAGATAAGGAACTAATTGACAAGACGTACATCGTAACTCCAACGTCCACGGGAGGTCCTGAAATGTCACAATGTTTATTTATCTAGAAGGCAACATGCGATTAGTACACTTCAAGTGAAATTAATAACACAACATACTTATTATTATAGTCATTTGTTATTTATTAGATACAATACCGTTGTGACAAGTACTTATATTAGGTAGATGAAAGATATGTTATGTTGAATAAGTTGTCATGACGTAAAAAATAATTAAGTCAATGTCTCGAACAAAATGAAATTACATGCTAAATGGTAAAATAAATAAATACTATTTTTATAACGTATAATAGGTATATCTATCATAAATAAAGTGGAAAATATAAATTATAATCAAATTATTACAGAACAACATTAATAAAAATAATATAAGAATTCCTACGGGTAGGTGCAATAGAATTTATTTGAATGACGTTTTTTGAAGCCGGGATTCCGTAAAATTTTCCAACCCGATGGCTTTTTCATTGGCTGAATCCAATTCATTTTATAAAATGCTGTTAAATTTGAAGTTTTTGTTACAACAGTAACGATTTCCACCGGTAATATCTGACTTTTTCTGAGAAGACTTTCAAATTAAATGGAAAAGGGCCAATTATTAAAGTACTGCCGATTAAAAAGATTCATTACGTCTATTCAATGTTTCTTAGTTCAAAGGCAAAGGCTTGTTATCTCTTATTATTGCGACTGGCTTTTGTTTTCTTGTTTGTTTGTTAATATTTTGATGTGTTTATTGTTCAAATTAAAGAACCACCAGTTTGTATTTCATAATGTGAAGTACGAAAGGTAAAATTACATTCAAAAGTAATAACTGAGAAATGTTTAACGAAATCTTTATTTTCGTTTTTAATACTAAATAGATACATAATATCTCTGCTAATATTTATATACATATAATATTTATATACATTATAGGTATATACATTTTATTAGAAAAACTTATTCACACCGCCGTCGAATCCATTTTCCGACATGAACGCATTGTTTATGAAAGCAAAAAGGATATAACAATGTCGCTATTAAGCTGTGAACTTGAACTGCTTGATATCTTGTATTGGCGTGCTTGAATGTGGTAAGGACGGTGATCATAAAAAGCAATGAAAAAGAACGATTAGCCGGCCTCGGCTTAATACACTATCCAAGGCTAACTAATCGTCCTCTCCCATCACAATTTGGGATAACTCTTCCTCATTTGCTGCTAACAATTCTACTAAAACAAGCTGTAAAGCACACGTTAATTTATTCATAAAACTGATATCGTTAAAATTGTGTTATTATGTACTCGACAAAGTTTTTGTAATATTTGTTTAGGATCATGGTTCAAGCTATAACGAAGTCATAGGTGGGCGTGTTATACAGTGTCACGTTTGAATGCTTAAATTGACTTAGGTATTATTTTAAGAAAAAATTAAAATTCCATCTCAAAAGTAAGAAATAGTTTATTACATACCTACAGACTTCCAGAATTTATTTTGAAGTATGTGCCCCAAATATGCTGTAAATGGCTTCTTTGCAACGAAAGGTGTCAAGGAAATTCCTTTATAAAAAGGTGGTGGTTCTCAGTTCGTAGAGATGTTTTTTAATGTATTTTCATTTAAACTCTTTGTTGTACACCAAATATAAGTAAAAACAAAACAAAATCATAGGTAATACTGAATGAACAGTAGAAAAGGTGACAAAGGGGCGTTCTTATCGCGATTTCTTCACAACAACCTTTGGAACATAAAGGACACGATTATTTATTATTCAAAAGGCCGTAACTCCGGATTGGTCCCATAAAAATGTTCAGCTCTGATGATGGAATCCATGATGTTCTTTCATTAATGTATTATTCTCAGTTTATCTTAAAGGGTTTCCTCTTTTGATATCACTTGACATACCTATATGATGACGATGACTGAACTAAAATATGAAAAACAATGAATGAATTAGTAATTGTAGTGCCACTTACCTGGAAATGTGTACATAATCATCTAAAATACAAATTATAATACTGAAGCAAAAGTTACAAAATCTGCAATTTATGGACAGTAGAGGTATAAAAATGCATTTACAAGTAGTTTTAATTATATAGGTGCAATTCAATTATATTCCTGCACGAACTGGAGAGTCCAAAACACGATGACACTCGAAGTTTGTACTGTAATCTGTAAAACTATGCTAATTTTCCAAGTAAAATACAAATACAGAACTTACAAAGCGTCCTTCGTCTAAAATACAATACAATATTGCATTAAAACTTTTTTGGCGTAACAGATAATAAGTACATTGTAAGAAACTGAAAGTCAATTTGTAAATTCTGTCTCCATATAGCACTTTTATTAGATCTTTTAACCCAAATTTTCACCTTTCCGTTTCGATGCGATTCATTTGTTTTAATACCTATAGAAGCCTTGCCAAACAATAGTTAGTAAATAAATGAATAATAATAATATGGTACCTAATTAACGAGTAGCCTAATTTAAATCGGAGCTGCATTATTATTATGAATCTGGTAGCGCGAACATAATACAAAATTAAATGAGCTAATGTGCGCCTTAATGCTATTAAAATTATTAATATTATCTATTCTGTAGCCTTAGTTTAATATTCACGATAATGCGTTCCACACGAGGAACTGAAATGAAACTATGAAACTGTTTAATGAAAATAATGTCGATAGTAATTTGTTGTTTCGTTTACAATATTTGTTGTTCTGAGAGCTGTTAAAAGTACGAAGGCTGCTTACACCATTGCCAATTCTATATGTCGTACTAGCTCTTGAAATATTTACGAAATTAGTCTACATGAAGCGACTTGCAATGGTCGTTAGCAACTTGCAATAATAAAATTCGAATTGATATTTCGTTAGTAAGGTGACAACGTAGGACATAAAGATATACATACATCGACTACTTGATATTATAGGGTCAAGTCGAATCGAATCACGAACTTAAAGTAAAAAGTGGCCATCTAAGTCCAACGATTTTCAAAAACCTGCTTTCTATTCAGTATGATTCTTACTTCGTAACTTTAATTGATAACTTCTGATCTATAATTTTTTAGTTATGTACCTACGATAGAACGTCAATTTTTCTTCATTTAAATTATGTATACGAGAACTTTTATTGTGTGTCACCACAATCTTTGCCAAATCTTGAATCAAAAAATTAATGCTTTTTGAACAATATCGCGATGACTTTGATAGCGACATTTCTCGGTGTAACTGGAATTGTAAATCGCATGCTACGAACAACAATAATTCTTGTCTGTGCACAGGCCGTAACTCAATAGTTTCGTCCGAAGTACCGCGTATTTCCTCCACTTTTACGGGATCGAAGCGAAACGTACGATAGTTCTAACAAGAGCATACCTACATTTAAAAGCAAAATCCTACTCCAGAGAGCTCTTAGTCGAACGTAGTGAAAATCCTCAATCTAGGTACGAAGTATAATAATATTGTAGTACCTACATACCCGGATGACCGAGCTCTTCTCGGTATTTTCGTTTTTGTTTTTTTGGTAAATGGTAAAAATGTATGGAATTGACATGTTATTATCTGACATGATATAGGTATTATTTCATCACCATTTTAAACGGACAATGTAAAGCAGGCAGCTTTTGTTTACAACTTAAAGTGGGCGGCACACCATAGATATTTTAACAGATTTCCATTGTCTGAAAACACGGATTAAACGATCTTCTAAAAATGAAATCTAGCTAATTCGTTTTATCGCCCCCGTATCGTATACAAAATTTCACGAAAATCGTTGGAGCCGGGATTTAGATTATATAATATATACAAAAATTGCTTATTTAAAGATAAAAAATATTATTTTAGCACTTACCTCCGTAATTTGGCCGTACTCTCTTATCATAACTAACGCTTAAGGAATCCAGAATTGCCGAGATGTTGACGTCTCCGAACATGCCTCCACCGCCGGTTCCCCTGCGAACAAAAAGATAAAAATATTAAGTTATTTTTAAATTCGTAACAAAAATTTTTGGAAAAATTAGGAGACCATAATTGTGAGTCTGTTTCAAACTCGAACTCAAATTTTTTATTCATAATAAAGTATTTGTGTACACTCGATGAACGTAAAATAATAATATCTAATATATACTCGTAGATTTATCTTATATTATCTTTTATAGGTAAATTTCTTAGATTTATCTTCTATAAATTTTAGTTGTGGCGTCAGTATATGCAACTCATATTTTTAAGCAAATATTTACAGACCCAGAGTTAAGGTACACATACTTAGGTATGAGGGAATGTAATGAAAAAATTCGTATTTGTCTAAAGTTCTAAAATACTCTCGAGCTAGCTACTATCAAATACAATTAAGAATACTTTCAAAATTCATCTCATGTCATCAAGTAAGGCTGTACGGAACAATGCTGTCAGTGACTGGTTGAAATACTGGTGCACTTAAGTTTTCTGGTAGAGAATACAGAAATATAAATGGCAATCGCTTTGCGCATGTATGCCCACCCCAAAATGGGGGTCAAACCAAAACATTGGCTGTTTGCCAGAAACCCTGAGCCCGTATTCAGGAAGTCACTAAATATTACAATTCTGATCTGAATCCAGTATAATTACGATTTCAAAACAAAATGTACGCGATTATTTGTATAAAATTGAATAAATGAATGTGACGAGACGGACTGACACCTACGATAGCTTTCAAGTTGCCTTCAACCCTTTTTATGGCCCACTGCTGGGCACGGGTCAACCGAGAAAGGCCTGGAGCATACTCCACCACGCTGCTACAATGCGGATTGGTGGAGATACGGGGTAGTGGCCAACCCGTGGCGGATGTTGTCAAACTACCCAAAGGGCCTCCGACCAGATGTGCACGACAATTTTGAATTCGGTTGTTTTCGTAACGCGAGTTATAAATTTTATTATTCTTCTTTAAATCATGGGCTTAAAATTGCTTACTTAAAACACAATTAAACCGTCAAATGATTTATTTTACTCAAAAGCTCTGCCTACTATAAAACCGGAAACCGACGAAAAACAATCAAGCAAGCCTCGCTGCACGTCTAAAAGAGCAGGTGAAAGGTAAAACTTTTCTATAGGGCCATTGTTAAAGAATGTTTTAAAACGGAATAGAGAAATTTAAATGAGGTACCAAATTGCATCCCAGTGGGGGCATCCTGCGGCGCCTACCTGCGTTATAATAAAACGCGTCTCGCACAGATTAAATTTCGCCATATCAAGAGGAGGTTGTGTTGTGATGCGAAATCTTTTAATACCATTACGCTTTTCTGACGCACCCCTCGAACTTACTCGTACAGAACGGTCGCAATTTCACTTTAAAACGCTAACCAGCACTTTTATTTAAAAGCGGTGAATCATTCTCGACTCGAAATCTTTTTAACAGTAGGTACGTACCTAGTTGCAATTACACAAATTGTCTGAAGTTGCTGGTTGCTGAATGAGATACGTTTTGTTAGGGATTTACCAAGATGTGTAGGTATAACGTATGTGTTGTGTGAATGGAAGTAAATATTATTATTATTATGTTCGTGATATTGTTGAATACATTTTTTAGTTCCGGTTCTGAAGGGTAATAAATGGGATCCTATTACTGCGTTCTCCGTCCGTTTGTCAACAGCTGGGCCTTTTTAATCTTAGGTAATCACTTAAATGTTTATACAATAATTAAATAATTATATATTACAATGGACGGTCACTCCAAAACCACAATAATTAAAATAATTTAAAAGATTTGGAGGCCCGTGTTAAGCCTTTTTCCCCAGTATTCGGTGAAAATAAATTAATTGTTGGTAAATATGTGTGTTAAAAAAATGTATGAATCCCATAACGCTCTATAGTTAGTGTGATTCAAAAGTTTTAGAACACGCAATACCGTTATTAAATAATGTAGGAATATAGACCATACTCGTACCAACAATTTATAAAAATATTATTAATTTATAGTCTGGGATTGGGGTTCTATTAATAAATAGAATATATATTTATTTTCATCACTACATAGTATATAAGATACATAAATATTATACCTACACTACAACATTAAATATTTACGAGTAGGAAAAACTAATAAATTCTGTCTTTATAGACACTCTGAATTTTACGACTTTATATGGTTCGAAAGTGGCTTCGTGTATTATTACAAAATAAGCTCTAGCGCGCCATAACTTAACGACATTTTAATTGCTGGAAATAACAATCTTTGAGGTTACCTTGAAGTGTTAATGTAGATTAAATACAATGATAGGCACGACGCCGATTACAGCAAGCAAAACTTTGAAGATACAAAACGACATAGTTCAGGGAACTGCAATAATGACTTAATATATGCATAAATTAGCATTGAAATTAGAATATAATCACGTAGAAAAACTGTTTCTGCAAAATCACTACATACGAGTAGTATAAACCAAAGTCGCTTTATCTGTCCCTATAAGGGATATAGGGACAGAGACAGTTTTAAAGATTTAAGCATAGATAGGGATGTATGCTTAAATCTTTAAAAATACGCAACGGATTTTCATGCGGTTTTTTTTAATAGATAGAGTGATTGAAGAGGAAGGTTTATATGTATAAACGTTCACAGTTTTTCTGTAGTG
>DWAV01000065.1:0-31675 GCA_018231305.1 Noctuana lactifera
TCAAAAATTTATTTAGTGATACTTTTAATCCCAGAAAATAAAAGGGTTCCGTAGGGATACACGAAAAAAAATTGTGGTCATTGTTTAATTTTCACCGGATTCGCTTGAAACTTACAACATATATTTTATTAACACAAATAAAATAAATGTATTTCGATTTTGCTTTTTATTAATTTTTAGGCGGTACGAAGTTTGCCGGGTCAGCTAGTGTTATCTAAGATTGTAGCTCAAATATTATTCAAGTACAAAAATATTTTCCATAATAATTTTATTTTGAACACTTACGAACTATATTATATTCTCTACTTTGTTGACTTACTATTTTATAACTCCTTTGCTTCTTTGTATGTAATGATAAGAAAATAATAATTAGGCAACTATCTATTCTTTACAGATGGAGTACTGGGAAGGCATTCCCTCAATGATGTTTGGGGTGATGGGTTGCCTGTCTGGACTGCTGGTGTTGACGCAGCCGGAGACCCTGGGCACCAAGATGCCGGACACGCTCGCCGAGGCGGAGGCCCTCGGCTCACCTGAATCTAAAATACAAAAAACCTGATCTCTGATTTTCCCATAGTTTTAGTGCTCTCTGTTCGCTTTCATAAGATATTTCATAGACATAAGACATTTGAAAGAAATTAAGAGTGTTTAATCGTTCAACAATGTGTTAGTTATAAGAAACTTTGATGATAACGTACTTTAATAATTCAATAAGTTCTACGTTAGTTTATAATAATAAGCATAATTGACAAGAACAGGAGCTTCGGGACTTTGATACCAATATAAATTGGCCTGTCATGTCGCGGATAACAATTAACGGATCAAGGATTCAAGCAGACACAAAATTGCAAAAATATCCATCTATGAATCTTAGAGGATAGAGGGAAATGTAACTGCATCGATATGAAACAAGTGAACAGTCAATTTATTATATTTCCATGTATCTGTAAGATGTTAGCCAGTGTTTATATTAAAAAGTATTTTAAGGATATAAACGGTTTATAATTTCTCCTTTGGTATTTTTAAATAGGTCTTTTTTATCGTTATTCTTAGGATAGGTACATAATTAAAATGTATACTTATAATATTTCATGTTTCTATTGCATTTGGACATTTTTCTATTTATTCAAAAGCTTCTTATCATAAGTAAGGTTTTCGACAATAAGAAACACATTGAAATATATTATAACGAAATTGTCTCTTGTTACTTGGTACATTTGCGAGTAGGTACCTTAGTGCATACCCATAACAAACTTATGGTTTACTAAAGCGGTTTACTAAAAAAAATTAATTAAATAAATAATAAATTTTTTTTTATAATAATGATCAACGATGATATAACATATGTTACTAAATTAAACCTATAGTAGGAGTATACCCCTTCGATAAATAAATAAATCAGTACATGTGAATTATTTATCCTTACAATTATCGACTGAGATTAGATTTAAATTAATCTTTTTGTACAGCAATCAATAAGCCCTGGAAGGTAATACTAACATGCTTATTTTACAGACATTCGACTAGGGCCTGCGGCCGCGGACGCCGCGTTGACCCGACTGGAAAATAACTGTAAAATAACTTACCGAAAATGACGCCAAATCGTAAAGACAGTCTAGGAGAGTCGCCATCGAAAAGAGAGAGCACTGCGAAAGGAAATCCCCGCACAGAGGAGCAACCGAGAGATTTGGACTATGTTCTGGTTAACGAGCTGGGCCAGTTCGGGCGATACCAACTCAGGAACATCCTGCTGGTGGCCATCCCTACCATCATGTCAGCGTTTATGAGCGAGTTCATCTTCTCAGCGGCAGCGATTCCTCATAGGTATTTATGTACCAACTACAAAATATTTTTGTCTTTTGTCTTGTTTTTCAGAAATGTATTTCTTAAGGTGACTGCCGAAAGCACGAAGTAGGCGATGCATGTAATTATAGTAGGCGGTAATTACGTGGTAGTGATAGATTCATATTATTTTTAAATTTTCAAAGTGAGAAATTCACATTGGAAATTTAAAACATGACACACCCATTTATTTACAGATGTCGTGTTCCTGAGTGTGGTGAGGACGGTAAACGTTTCGACCTTAGACCGGAATGGCTGTTTAACGCTATTCCCGCGAGAGGCACTGGCTTCGCTGCTTGCGAAAGGTTCCCCCCGGTGCCGAGTGCTGGTAACGGCAGCCTTGATTATTGCCCCGCGTATCTCTTCGATCAGACTACTGAAATGACTTGTGATGCCTTCGTGTACGAAAGAGATAATTCTGTAGTGTACGATGTGCGTAATTGTTTACATTGTCACTATGTAATTAGTTTTTAAGTTTTTTTATATGATTTTAAATAGGCGATCCTTAAATTAATTGAACCTGTTTTAGTTTGACCTTGGGTGTCAAGAATGGTTGCGAGCTCTGGCTGGCACGCTGAACAGCGTTGGTACACTCCTAGTACTCCCGATCACTGGATATGTTTCTGACAGATTTGGACGGCGCATCGCTCTTGTAATAAGTATATTTAACTTGGCTCTCTTTGGTTTAATAAGAGCATTCTCTGTAAATTACCCAATGTACCTCGCATTTCAAATCATCCAAACTACTTTGGGAGCTGGTACTTTCAGTTCAGCGTATATTTTTGGTACGTATTTTACTTTTGTTATCTCATTGCATATTTGTACTTTCTCGTATTTTGTTGATGGTACCTATTGGTAGAGACTATGGGGCTATTACTTAAAGGTAGTTTTATGATAATTCTTTCTGTATTTACTACAGCTGCAGAACTGGTTGGACCGAAATACCGCGTTTTGACGAGCGCAACTACAACATCGATGTTCGCTGTTGGTCAAGTGATACTTGGTAGCGTGGCCTGGCTGATTCAACCTTGGCGATATATGATTTTGGCTCTCCATATTCCATGCTTCCTCATTGTTTCTTATTACTGGATTCTTTCTGAGAGTGTCCGATGGCTGCTGTCGAAGAGACGTTTCGAAGAAGCACGAACAGTTTTAGAAAAGGTGGCCAAAGTGAACAAGAAGGAAATAAGTGAAAAATCAATGGAAGCGCTGATGAACCCACCAGCACCACCCCAGTATACTCAGGTATTTTTTTCAAGACAAGTAAAGTATTTTTTTAATGTAAACTGCTGTAATGTTTTATTATATCATTATTATTTATATCGCTTGCACCCACAAACATCTCATTTCGTGGTGTATTTTTCTTTTAGAGTGGAGAAGAAGATCCAGGTCTATTTAAATCCATTATTCGGTCTCCCATTCTTTTACGAAGAATTTGTACAACACCAATCTGGTGGATCACCACAACCTTCGTGTACTACGGCCTATCCATCAACTCGACAAGTCTTTCGGACACTATGTACCTAAACTACATTTTGACTTGCGCTATTGAAATTCCTGGATTCTACACAGCTGCTTTGGTTCTGAACAGAGTAGGAAGAAAAATGACTTTATCGGTTGGATTTTTCTTGAGTGCAGCGTGTAACATAGCTTTTGCTTTTATTCCCCACGGTAAGTTCTTACTATTTATAATTTTTGTTCATGTTTCCGTTGAACTAATATAATATTAAGAGTCAGCACTTTTTATTACGAATAATATTAAAATAGGAGTTAAACTTTTTTAAATTATAACGTTTTACATAACTTTATCGTCATTACCTACTGTTAAAGAAATGATTATCATTTCTTTGTCAGTATTATTAATAACATCCGTTCTTATCACTGTTTTTTGGAAATTTTCTATCAAATAATGATGACAAGATATATGTAAATTAAGATTGATATCTTAGACCTAGGAGGTCGTATAACTCATTCTTCGATTACTGATAGACCACGTAATTAGGTGCGGATAAGATTGGGTTATTTGTACAACTACATATTTTTAATAATAATGGGAGCTTAGCCATTGAATTTCGACCTCGCATTACAATATAGTTTAATTATTTTTTTAAGTAATTTTAAAAACATCACAAGAGAACATGCACGCCAGAATACTTCCATTCGCCAGAACATTAGTCTGTCTTTCCCAATCCCTCAGATGACGCGTAGGAAAACAGCGTTTTGACGATGTCGATCATGATGAGTTATTGTTTTAGAAATGACGGCTCTAAGGATGGTTGTGTATTTACTGGGCAAGTTCGGTATCGCTGCGGTGTTCACGTCCCTGTACCTGTTCACGTCGGAGCTGTACCCGACGGTGTACCGCCACACCCTGCTCGCCTTCTCCTCCATGGTTGGGCGCATAGGCTCCATCACGGCACCGCTGACCCCTGTTCTGGTAAGTTTCATTTATTATCGTATTATGTTACATGAGCTTAGAGCACTTCCGAACTTTTTAAGTTCAACCCTTGTTATGTGGTGTGTATTTGCACTTAATACAAGTAAGTAATACAAAGTGTATTTCGTTTGTGCCGCCCAATACTGAAGTAATATTTTTGTCGTAATATATCGAGATATATGTTGGAGTGTTTGTTTGTTTGCTACTTTTTATTTTATAAAAAAATTATCTATCAATAGTTACTAACTACAACAACAAGGAAGGCTTTAGATAATTGTTTTTAATACCTACCTAGTCATTGAATTATCAGATAGCAGTCAATCTTTATTAATTATTGTTGTTGTTGACTGTTTGTACGTTATCAACCGAGGCTAAATCAAATTCAGATTTTTCATGATAATATCAGTAAATTTTCCATTTATTTATTATTTTTTCGTGTAGGTTTTATAAATTTGTAAAAGATAAATATCTAGAGACAACTGACATATGGCCAAATAATCTTAAACTAAGCGAAGCTTGCGCTATGTTGATCATAAAGCTGATTAAGATTACATTTATTATACTTATTTAAGCGATTTTACACACAGCACAAAACAATCAAAGCGTTCCACTAGACTAGACGAAACGGCCGATCAATGTCACGTGTGGGTCACGAACCCCTATCTCCACCAATACTTGTCTTGTCTTCAGGGTTTCATGGAAAAAGTTCTTAAGAGATAAACAGCAGAACATTTGCAGCAACTACTGCAGCAATTTTTTACCATCATAGTGATTTTATTGCATTGTAATGCATCTTTTTTCTTTCTTTCGTTTTGAGTTTTACCACTTATAAATTTTTATATTTACAGATGGATTACTGGCACGGTATCCCATCCCTGATGTTCGGCTCCCTGGCCCTTCTGTCCGGGTTGCTGGTCCTCACACAACCTGAGACCCTGGGCACGAAGATGCCGGACACCCTCGCCGAAGCAGAGGCCCTCGGAAGATCAGAGCCCAAGAAACAAGCGAGCTGATCTGGTTATTTTAATAGTTTAATTTTATTTCCTTCTCGACTTGTTAGTCTTCAGTGGCGCACAAATGGAAAAGCATGCTACCAATCACAAAAATATCTAAATGTGTACATGTCGAAAGAAAACTTTTGATTTGGTCGCATCGCCGGCGAATGCTTACAGTAAGCAACTTGTTTCTCGATACGATAAACTTAGCGAACATTCTGTACGCGGCTTATGATGTATGTGTATTTATATATTAGTTAAATACATTTTGTGCTGTTGTATCTTTAACCTAGTCCATATGAGTGTATTATGTTTAGTATATTTATCATAAAATTCATTTTAGAACAAACTTTATTAGGTACGAGTACTTTAGGTATATTGGCCTACTGAAACCAAATTTTTTATAATTTGTGTTTTTACTAGATCTTATCTATGCAGGTGCAGTTTGCAGATAACGTCGAAGCCCGTGACTATTTATGTTTATTATTATTTTTATTATTACACAACCAACTTTGACTGATTTAATTATATTGTTCATATTACTAAAGTTCGTACTAAGACACGGTTTGTTTGTGCCATAAATCATTATTTTCAAGAGGGTCCATAACCTAAAGATAATTATAGAAAGCATACAATAAAAACGAAAAATAAACTACAAATCTTTAAATGAAACACAAAGTATTAAATATAATATCATTGTCATTTACTTACATATTATTATTATTATGTATTATTAACTATTTATTTTTAATGAATAGGCATAATTATTCATAACTATGTACCTACTAATTAGTTTTAGTTAGATTATATTTCACTTATAAGCATAATATATTGTAAATAATTATATTATTAAATGTTAAATGGATGTTAAAATAAATTAAAAATATTATTGTGACTTTTCTTGTTTTATTTTCATAATATTTAATTATTAGGCTTATAAATAAAGTAAGGCACATTGCTTTATAAGTAATGTATAAATATCACATAAATAGTTGATCCTTAAAACAAAAAAAATTAAGTAATTTAAAAAAAGCGGTACAGTACAGAGCGATGGTGGCTGCAAGCAAAATTGTCACCAGGAAACAAAATTGTCAATTGTCAAAAGAAAACAATAATAATATCACTCCTACTACTACTTAATTGTCACAAATGAGTTAGTTAAGTTTATAGCGCATACTGATTTGTTGCATGTGCTTGCTGTGCATCGGCGCATCTCCAAAGATATGAAAAAATGAAGTAAGTACTTCATTGAGATCAAAACTGTCCTTTAATCAGGCCTGTCTCACTCCACACTGTAGTAGGTACTACGGTAGGAAGGGCCGTAAACAGAGAGGCAAGTTGTAGGTGAATGATAATTATAAATCGCGTTACGAAAACAACCGACTTTTAAATCGTCACACACATACTTAATGCAAATTTAAGACTTACCTATATGGTTTTCTCACGGATGCCATTGTCAAAGCTGGACCAAATTGAAATGTCACACGGGAATCACCAGCTTTTCAATAACAAGAGAACCTCCTCTCCTTTTTTGAATTTGGTTAAAAAGGGAGCCTAAAGCCGATGTACCGTATTATATATTAGATAACATTCATCCAGTGTATACAAATACCTTAGAATCTAAGGCTTAGATGAATAAAATTATAAGTTTGAGTATGAATAATAATATAAGGTTTATGAACGCTGTCTTGTGAGAGCTAATTTGCACGTTACTGCATGCGTCGTAGCAAGAATTACTTTATTATTGAAATGTGTTTGCGGAGTAGTGCTTTTGCACTGTAGTAACAACTGCCCCACTACTATCTATTCGTTGCAATAGGCACTAGATACGATAATTATAAAAACGTCATTATTCTTGAAAGAATATTACGTACCTGAGTTAACACGATCATCACACTCGTAAATTTATTGAGATTTTCTGATGCGTTATCTTCTTGACAGTTCAAACAAACGTTCATTGCTGACCTAAGAAAATTAACAACGGCAAAAACATGATCAGCTCCTAAATTTGGCTTTAAGCAATAGGTTCGAATAAGTAGCTGATTAGTGCCGGTGTAAAGTGAAGATAGTCGCTACCGTACGAGTAAGCAGGTAAAATTAAAGGACTTTAACAATTTATTCATCTACATCCATATTTGTAGAGTGTGTCAATGTTATCGATAACAAGCTAAGAACAATAAGTAATAAATTGGTATTAACTTTAGGTATATGTGAGATTTCTAATTTGAATAAATTACCTATATCTATTTCCTTAAATTACTGGTTAATGACCTGAATTCACCTACTACGTCTTTCTCGAATATTAGAGGTTCTAACTAAATTACTCTATGTATATTTCAGTGCACAAATAAAATAGAAAGTAATATACGAGTAGGTACATGTAAGATAGACGTACGAATATTAGATGTAAAAAGAATATGATTCTAAAGGTACGGCTAAAAGCAATGGTAGTGTCAGAGGTATTAAGTATCATCTACATCACGTTTAAATAGATAAAAACATTTTCAATCACCGTATTCGATTAATCAATCAACAAATCAAAAGTACACCATTTTAATTACTCATCCTTCCATTTTATCTATTATGATTAGATTGACATCAATCAAAAATTACCAAAAACCCTAAAGGTAATAAAGTTTAGAAATCCCTTGTAGACACTTGTTTAGAGTTTGCCGTCGCGGACACCACATTCGTTGTTGCCTAAAGAATACCCGAGAATAAGTTAAACATAATGACAGAAACACGTAAGGGAAATGCAGTGGATACTTCTGCGGATAAATTGGATAATGCAAAAATGGGAAAAGCGAGCGAATCAAGCAAAACGATAGATTTGGATTACGTTCTTGTCAATGAGCTGGGGCAGTTCGGGCGGTTTCAGCTCAGGAACATCATCCTAGTTGCCATACCTACTATGATGTCTGGTTTCATGAGCGAATTTATCTTCTCAGCGGCCGCTATCCCTCACAGGTATCTATTTACAAAATCTATGATCTCTGTTTCTTTATAAATTTAAATCAGAGTTAATCATACTATTATTTTAATTTTAACAATTTTCTTGATAATTATGATGGATTTTTAATTACATAATATATAATGTTCTTAATTTTTTATTTCTATATATTTATAACAACCACACAATATGTTGCGTGGGTTACTTTGTTAGAGTTTGCTTATTTGAAATTAAAAATAATATGCTATTTTACAGATGTCAAGTTCCCGAATGTGGTGAGAACGGGAAACGGTTTGACTTTAGTCCAGAATGGGTCCTAAATGCTATTCCTCCAACGAGTACTGGCTTCGAGCCTTGTGAAAGATATGCCCCAATACCATATGCTGCTAATGGAACCCTCGATTACTGTCCGGGATATATTTTCGATCAAAACAAAACAGTTCCTTGCGATGGTTTCGTATATCAAAGATATAATACAGTGGTATATGACGTGAGTCCTTCAATAACCCACCGTTCCCTCACCAAAAATATTTACTTTGAAACCACCTTACTCACACATCAAAGATTAATAAAACTTGTCAAAAAATTGTTTCAGTTTGACCTCGCCTGCCAAGAGTGGTTGCGGGCACTCGCTGGAACGTTAAATAATGTTGGGACTCTCTTGGTACTCCCTATTACTGGGTACATATCTGATAGATTTGGTAGACGTGTTGCCCTAATTATCAGCGTATTGAACCTTGCTTTGTTTGGCCTGATCAGAGCCTTCTCTGTCAACTATCCTATGTACCTCGCACTTCAGATTCTCCAAACTACATTAGGAGCTGGTACATTCAGTTCAGGTTATATTTTTGGTATGTATTTTTTTCATTCCACGCTGCCTTTTTATTCATAATACTACCTATTTATTTAGCAATTTAACTGTTTTACAGCTGCGGAATTGGTTGGACCAAAATATCGAGTAGTAATTAGCGCTACTTCAACCTCCATGTACGGACTTGGACAAGTTGTACTTGGCAGTGTGGCGTGGCTTATTCCACAGTGGCGCTATATGATTATGGCTCTTCATATCCCTTGCTTCTTGATAATTTCTTATTATTGGATTCTATCAGAGAGTGTCAGATGGTTACTCTCGAAAAGGCGCTTTAGTGAGGCTCGCGTTGTTTTGGAGAAAGTGGCCAAAGTTAATAGAAGACAAATCAGTGAAAAGTCAATGCAAGCCTTGACGAATCCTCCATCACAATCGCAAAACAACGTTCAGGTAACGTAAATTAGTCGTTGACATTGATGACACCCAAGTAGATGTAACAACAGTTTCTTAATTTAGTTTTTGACGGACATGATGATCTTATATTTACTATTTTTATATTTTTTACAGAACAAAATATCACAAGAAAATCAAAATCCTGGCCTCTTTAAATCCATTATTGGGTCTCCTATTCTTCTTCGGAGAATACTAACCACGCCGATCTGGTTCGTTACGACAACTTTAGTTTATTATGGCTTGTCCATCAACTCTACCAGTCTTTCAGAGACGATGCACCTCAATTACATTATTACTTGTGCCATCGAGATACCTGGATTCTACTCCGCCGCGTTAGTCCTGAACAGAATAGGAAGGAAAATGACTCTGTCTGGTGGCTTTTTCTTAAGTGCAGCGTGCAACATAGCTTTTGCATTTATCCCGTCAGGTGAGTTAGAAATTACAAAAAAGAAAGCTCTACAATTTTTCAATTTGATGTGTTGTTTCTTTATTTAATTTATAAAATTATCGATAAAATCATTTATTCCATACTTAATAAATAATTAAAAACAAAAAATCATAGTTAATAGCGGTCGGAACACATAACAAAGTTTACAAAATCTGATAAGAAACATTACTTTTTCAACAGTTAAATGGGATCTACATGCATGCAGGCCAACTGGTCTCTGCAACCTATAGAAACGACATGTTATATGGATATATTGCTACACCTTCAATTTTCAGATCTGTCTGTATTGAGGATAATAGTGTACTTAATGGGAAAGTTCGGCATTGCGGCAGTGTTCACTTCTCTGTACTTGTACACATCGGAGCTGTACCCGACGGTGTATCGCCACAGCCTTATTGCATTCTCTTCAATGATTGGTCGCCTGGGATCCATTGCCGCACCGCTCACTCCTGTTTTGGTGAGTATTCACTTTATTGTTCCTCCCTACTGAATTTATTCTTACTGCTCTACAATGGCACCCTAACCTGCATCATCAGTCCATCACAGTCTTACTGATGATTACGACGATCCTCTCAAATATGAGAAGCACTTTTACTTCTATTTCTGCTAGATGACAAATAATTTCTATACAATCAGAGAAAGAATACCTTTTTAATCTTGCTCCTTGCAAATTAACATGAATAAGTACCTACTTGTAATCAAATCATTATCAATAATGAAAAATATTCTTGAAGGAAACTGTTTGAGTTTTCTAATGACATGTGATTTTTTTAGCATTTTTATCAAAAGTATCGCAAACCGACTCATTATCCACAATTATGCTTCAGAAAAAAAACTCAATAATGCAGTGATGTAAGATTATTTTTCAGATGATGTACTGGCATGGTATTCCTTCCATGCTGTTTGGTTCCATGGCTCTCGTGTCTGGCCTCCTGGTGCTTACGCAGCCGGAAACATTGGGCACCAAAATGCCAGACACGATTGCTGAAGCAGAGGCCCTCGGCAGACCAGACTCCAGGAATACAACTAGTTGATAGAACTTTTAAATTTTATTTCTGGTTAAATTAAAGCACGTAGTTGCACAGAGTAGGTTCTCGACCAAGTGTACCACCAAACTTCGGCAAACGATTGATCCTCTTTTAATACATCTGTGAAATACTCCTAGTAGAATCTAGATCTTCGTACTATTATATAACAAATAATAACTCAGTGATCAAAAAGGGTAGAAACAAAGAGTAAACTTTACTTTGATTTCAATACAATCTCTTAATAATGATAAATTAGGTTTAAAATGTTTAAATTATTAACTTCACAGTTGATAAAAATTCAGCATTTCAGAACTCTTTCTGTACTCATAGAAATGTCTCAGGTTAAGAAACACAACTAATTGCAGTACCTACTCGTAAGGGGAACAATCTACATACATTTAAATAAAATTAAAATGTCTGTAATTTGGAAATAACTTTGTTTTCTCAAGCACATAATAGTTATTTATACGACTTTAGTGCGTTAACAGTAATTTTTATGGTAATCTTTTTGTCTGGGGTTTTCTTTGTCGCGGCTGAACAGAATGTAATGGGACTATTACTGAAAGATTGATAAGTTGTATGGCAATAATATAGTGTATGTTTTATTTTGGAAATATTTAGGATCACAACGCTAAATTTGAAAAACTCTTGAATATTATGCAAAATTTAATTTTCAAAACTATTAAACCTGTATTTACCTATTTGGTTAGAAATAATGTGAGCGTATGTGTGTTTCCATTTGACTTCAAGTTAACCAATGTGCAGCAAGTATCAAAACAAATGGTCAAATAAACGCACGTAATAATTGATATAAAATAATATGTATTTTTATAAAAAATTTAAGTTATCACTCTTTTATTTAAAATAAGTGTTTAATAAATATGTAGATATTATTAGTATTAAGTATAAAATATAATAATATGTCAAAAGTTAAACAAATGCCAATATAAATCGCACTTAGAGTTCATAATTATATGTCTTCCCTAATTACCAATTTAACATAATTAATATTAGTTTGATAATTAAAAGTTTACAATTTTTCTTTAAAAATAAGTGTTTTATTAACAGATTTACAGTACAAACGGCTTCACTCACGTGTATTCGGGAATGCCCGGCTAGTTTCACTTCTACGCTATAAAAATGTAAACTGACAATCGCGAACCATTTAATGATAAAATGTTGATATTAGTAGTAGTATACAATATATATATGAAAAATAACAAATGGCAAAATTAATCACACAATAATTGACATTATATAATAGGTATGTATCATCTACTATGTCTTATTAATTTAAAATTGTATTTATTTTGAAACTACCTAGGTACTTATATTAGATTTTTCTAATTTGAAACCAATTATACGTTTTTCAAAAAAAGATTGCCACTAAGAAGCATAATAATAAGTAAATCAATGATTTCGAGGATTGAGTATGTATGTATGTAACAGAGATACCGTATCATTATTATATCACGCACTAATCATTCTTTGACAATCAAGGATTACCTAAAATATCGAAACGAGGACTATCACGACTAATTAAACATATTTTATCGAGTCCGCTGCGCTTTTCATTTTATTATCAATAAAGATTTTTCTTTGATAAAGAGATTTACCCATTTTAGCATAGACCTTAAGTGCGCAATCTATTAGATAGAACCTTCCAATAATCTAGTTCAATGTTAGAAGACCATAATATAATATTATCTTTGGATAAATGTATTTACGTACGATAAGTAATTATTAATATAAACAAAATAAAATCAGTACATTATTGTGAGATTCCCGCATTCACTATTCGATATCAATAAATCACAATTCGTTGCAATTCGTAAACTAAAGCACCATAACGTTTAGTTTTAGTTTCATGCACTGAATTATATGTCACACTGAATTATTCACTATACACCACAAACAACAAGTAATAGTCAAATGCACTGAAGCATAACAGAGTACCAGAAATGGTAGACAAATATTATCACGAGGTTGCACGAGCTTCCTCAGGTTCATCGTCTAGTTTTTCAGCATCTACCACATAGTCTGGCAGCGCACTTTTGCTTGTGTCTGGCAGGAGGAGAGCCAGGAACGCTGGCCCCAGTGCCGCTACCGCAAATACTAAACTGGGCAGACCCGACATATATTTTTCCTGGAAACATAATTTGAATCTTGATCAAAAACGACAATGTATAGGTAGGTACTCGTATATAGGTACATCGAGTACGTTTTAGGATCTCTAAACAGACTAGTAGATGTACCCAACTTACTAGTAACGGAGCTTGTGGAGCCAGTACCGAGCCCAGCCTGCCCACAGTGTTGGCAATGTTAGTGAGTGAGTTACGTGACGTGGTAGGAAACACTTCCATGGCCACCACGTGGACTGAGAATATACCGTAGCTGCTACACATCTTGCCAGTCAGGTAGAACAGGATCGACGCCCATGAAATAGCTGTTAACAATATATTTTCATTGCAATAAATTTATTCAATAAAGCGTCAAAAATCATGTTTTTAGAAAACAGTTTAGATATTAGAGTTACAATACTAGTTATAATTTTTCAAAGTTTTTCTAGTCAAATATTCAAAATTGATCCCTCAAATGTGTGTAAAAGCTATCAAAGAAATATGTCCATAAATATTTTTTATGTGAATAAATTATAACGATACTATATCACGTTCTAACATTGCATTAAACATTTACTTACATTTGGGTACAAACGCCGACATCATGAAGAAAAACGCACAGAGGCAGTATGCCACACAGATAGGCGTTTTCCTTCCAAACCGGGTGAGCGTTACTGCCGTGATCACCCTGGTCGGCACCGCAACCAACAACATGGCGGAGAAGTTCAGATATTTATTGCCATATATGCTCGCCGAATTGATGATAGCGCCATTGAATACAAATATGCAGCAGAAGAAGCAAGCGGCGATAAGGGCCATTCGAATAAGGATCTTCCGTGATCGCAGTACGGATAGAATTTGGGGTGTTTCGTACGGGATGGGAACACCTGCCTAGAAAACAACGGATTTAGCTCAAGCGTTTGATACTAACTGCTATAAATAATATCTAGAAGTAATAAGAGATAGTAGTTATCTCAGATTAAGCTTAAAACAATAAATAAATCTATTTAAAATATACATAATTATGAAAAAAATTCGAGAGACTGAACGCAAGATGATTTGGTATTAATGAACACAATACTTTAAGTTATAAATATAATACTTACTTTGCTAAGTGTACCTATATAATTACGTAATATTACTTAGCACTACG
Organism: Noctuana lactifera; assembly: GCA_018231305.1. Classification (NCBI taxonomy): domain Eukaryota; kingdom Metazoa; phylum Arthropoda; class Insecta; order Lepidoptera; family Hesperiidae; genus Noctuana; species Noctuana lactifera. Next base: position 14,235 of record DWAV01000065.1, read on the forward strand.
TGAAATTTGATGCTGTAATAGTCAAATAAATTTTTTATCATATACATAGCTAAAATGCTAAAATGTATGACAATACGTTTAAATATCAGACTGAACCAAGTTGGATTTACGAATGTCATTGTGATCTAAATTAGCACCATCACGACATTTAAGGAAATTAATTATGTATACATATTTATATACACAAAATATAAATTGAATAAATATGTACTTCTCAGCCTTGAAGTAAATGTATTTGCCTAACTCTACTTTTTCGTAGTCCAACAAGAATTGATTAATACTCACCTAAATTAGATTTTTATATTTATAGATACAGTTGCTTGTTATACTGTTAGAAACCACATAATAATATATAATACATTATATACGATACGTGTTAGTTTAATTTAAAATAAAAAAAATTCACTGAAAGTTTGTGGCATACCCCATCAGCTTTCGTCCTTTCCTCTGTGATATTCTCGAGCATGGCTTTGGCGTTGTTGGACAATGTGATGTTGTTGATCTTGGCCACCTTGTTTAGAACCCTGACTGCTTCGTCCCGTCTGTTGTGCGCTAGCAACCATCGCACTCCTTCATCCACTAGGAATATGTAGAACACCTGAAAATTTAATTATTTGCCGTATAAAGAAGTGAAATATTTTTAAGAAAAAAAGTTACAGCTGTAAATTTCTTTTTTGCGAATATTTTATTGCCAAATGATATCAATGGTCATGAATTTATTTCGCTTTAAGCACAAGTATGCTTACCGCTCTGAACTTACCACGACTAAAAGCGGTGCGTATATGGCGCGCATCATATACCTCCAGTATGGCACTTTCCAAGCGATGAGACCAAAAAATGCACCACCAAAGCTTGACAGGATGTCAGAAATGCAGGAGTACACTACCCTGTTGTTCTGGCTCACTGCTTCTAGCGCTGGAAATAAATTTTATTTTGATCTTATCTGTAAGTACGAATAACGTAGAAGTTGGAGTAGTTAATTGTATTAACAAAATCGCAATTGTTCTTTGTTTTACAACAAGCAACTCTTACCGTTTAAAATAAATCAGCCACTCCTACCATCCATCCATTCATTTATCCAGCCATCCATGCTTTTGAGTTCCACCCATCCATTCATCCAAGCATACATCATCGATCTAAGTGGTATGGTTATCAACTAATAAACATGGTTACTGATTACTTACACAAGACCATAGACGCATTTCCGTATCCCAAAGCAGTTTCTAAGAATTCAAGTACGAGAAGAGTCCAATAATCTACAGCGAAAGACTTAAGAAGTCCCGCTATGCCAACCATTAAAGGTGTCCCGACGATGATCACTTTTCTACCGTATCTGTAATTTAAAACATATATTATATAGGACTATTTCTTTACTTAAGTGTCCCTTAACAGTAAGTTAATTCAATGCTTATAAGTCATAATTAGAACCTTCTTGTGGGCATTAATTTATCGTAAAGATCTTTAACAGAACATTGAATTAGAGTAATAAGTTAAAATCAATAAACTAAATCTTTGAGATATTCCAAAATATAAGTAACAATCAGACTAGTTCAATGAACTGTTAAAAGACAACAAAAATCACTAATCATCTTTAAATGAAACAGCTGAGATAGCAAAAAGTTAAACGGCTATGCAAAAACTGTAACAAAAACTATAAATTGTAACTAAAGAAAATAAGGATTCCTTAATACTAAACTAGTTGAAGTTTGCAGCTTTCCTCACGTAGCCGTCATAACTTACATAACTGCAATTTTAGGCGCAATTCCTATTTATTCATTCGTATGAAAAGAAAAAGATAACAGCGAGGAATATAACGCGGCAATGTTAAGTTGGTATCTAGTTATCACATGTACAAGTTCTACTACCTTTACTATTATAAATGCTTTCTTACTTATCAGAAATGAATCCAGAAAGGACAAAGGAGAACACGAGGCCAAGGTTATGAACTGTACCGATAAGCGTCCTTTTCCACGGCTGGCAACCCAAGTCAAACTGAAATAAGACAAATGTTAAGGCTTTAAATTGTTTGATCTATTAGTATACTTCAGTCAGTCTATCTGTCTGTCTGAACGTGATAAACTCAAAAACTGCTGAACAGACTTTTCGGTTTTCACCTATGGACGGTGAATTATTCATGAGGAAGGTTGAGCTGTATAATTCATTACGGTTTTGTGTAAATTGAGGGGAATATGACGATGATTGTTGATGTTGGGAAAAATCTTGCCCTCCCAAGCAAGCGCCGGCAAGCGCCGCCTAAGCTATTGCAGATAGAACCTATCATATATCTAGAAGATCACAAAATTAAAATAAACGCGAAACGAAAACAGCAGAAGGGTGAGCGAGTGCTGCTTGGTTATAATATTTATAATAATGGATATTACGATTTCATCTCTCTTTTTTACCATCGTAATGAGTATCAAACGAGCATGAAGGCCATCAGTAGTTGGCCTGAATCCGAATTCGTTGCATTCATGAAAGGGCACTATTGAGTTATGTTAAGACTCTCAATTAGTCGCCAACATTTGATATAATTATTGATAACTTTATGCAGCTGAAGAAAATCCTCGTGAAAATTAAATATAAAATCAATTTTATATTGCTTCTGTGACATAATTTCATGATTGATTTTCTTTCGTCAAGTACCTATATATGTTTCAAATTTACACGTAAAACTTAACTGATAAATAGAAATTGATGGTGATAAATAATAAATTGATTGACGCTGATATGAATAAGCGGATTAAAGCATAATGTAGTTATGTACTCGTAGATGGGGGCTTCACATATAATTGTTATGAATCAGCAACAAGTATTATTATTATTATTCTTGTTGCTGTTCCTTATCTCGCGAACTGTGACGGAGATAATTGGAAAGATGTTTTGTTAATCCCAATAGCGTCGTCTTCCGGGACGGCGTGATTGTAACTTTGAATGAAGAAGGAAACTATTACCATAGCAATACGATGTAAACTGCGTGTGTTTGCGGAAAACCACCACTTGTTGAATTAAACAATGATACTGTCTGTCTCATGACCGCATACATTACTAATACGAGAATGTTTCGATGTGAAAAAAATTGCAATGATGTTCCCGACCACCACTTTAAGTGTGTATCATCATCTTTAGACCTTGCTGAATCATTATCTGTTAAAACGTTAAATTGTATTGTAGGTACTCTTTATTGTCTCGTCTCGAGTAACCGTAATTTCTTCTTTCTTTTCTATTCCTTGCCCAAATCTTTCAATATTTTCATGTAACTTAATTTTCTTAGTTATAAAATTAGAACAATGGTTTATTAAGAGATTAGGGACCGTTAACAAAATCGAACTACGCCCGTTTACCAATATGTAGAGCAAAATTCTTTATAAAACAATCCCGTGATGATACGACTTATTAACTTGGTGAGACTTGGTGAAAATTTTGCACTTGGACTAAACTCATGACCTTAGACTTAACCCGTACAACCAGTCACTTGTAGTTAACAATAAAAACAAGGACCACAATTTACGGCATAACAGTTAAGAAAACCATTAACAAATCTATGAAGTAAACATACTGTTACGTAACATATGCGATTGCCATATTCATGTTCTTTTACGATCTAATTGACTTACATTTCTATGGAAACATGGAAACGGTCACTCATCCGAGACGCACGTAAACAACATAACACCATAATTCAGGCGATTTGCACTTCCGGCGGCGAGATAGCCATATAGCTACTTGCTGAGCATCATCGTGATTGATGGTGTGATCAACCAACAACCAAACTACTAGTAAACACTCGGCGTTGCTGTTACTATCTTCAAAATATTACGGACGGAGAGCGGAGACACTTTTGAAGTAATATGGCGTAAAATAAATGTGCGTTAGTGCAATAACCTCTTTGTGTATATTTTCATAGTTGCGTCGGTTGGTCACGGTCATTGTCAGGGCTAGTGAATAGCGGTAATAGTTGAATAGCGGTAATCACTGAAAGCGATTTCGTTCGACGTTGTGATGTAAATAAAAAAAAACTTTGTTTAAGGTTAACAGAAGTTACTTTAGACCTATTCCAAATTTTTAATTTTTAAATTAACTACTTAAAAAGCTAAATGAAGTGACTTACCTCAGCGACAATGCTATTGTAGTTTTCATACACGACTTTCTCACAAGGTACGATTTCACCACGTAAAAAATACTCCGGTGTACATTTATCAGCTATACTACTTGTGGCATTTAATTGCTGCAGCACCGCAACGTCATTGGATCCAGTCATGTATGGCGCTACTCTGTGGCAAAATTTGGTCTGGTTTTCGAGCGCAAAACTTGTCCACGACGCATTGAAGTGTCCATCGAAAGGGTCGCATTCAGGGACACGACATCTGTAATACGAGTTCAGTTAAAAAACGATTAATGTAGTTTAAATTACTAAATAAATTTAATTTAAAATACTAGATGAATAAGGATGATGAAGAAAATCATTAAAATAAGTACAGAATACGAGTAGGTCCTGAATTCGAATCAAAAACAAAATCAAAACCAAAATGATTTCGGGAGTAATCCTACAGAAGTGACATTTTTTATGTACTCGTACCTAGTATATTACCATGTTTTCAGATGTTTAATTTACGTGTATGTGCCTACCTATAACAAAGCAAAAAACTTGAAAGAAAATACAAGGGACATCGTCGCTCTCTGTTTTGCCGCACTCTGTCCTGTTTCGATTGTTCGCTACTTCTTCTACTTGTCTTACTTTACGCAGATCGTTACAGTCAGAAACATAGTTACTTATACCAACTACTGTTCTTTATTATGTACGGTTACAATTAATAATAAGATATAAATAATTTAACTAAATAAATACAATTGGTGGTAAAACCACCGCTATTCTCGTAGAGCGTCTCTCCTATTTGCAGTCACTTTGCTACTCATTTACAATATACGAGTACTATTGTGGTCAGTCATAGGGAGCTCTACGTACGTACGGATGTACTTTGATATTGTTTACATGTGTATTACTCATTGTTTTGAGGTGATAAGCGGTCCTCATGTAAATCTTGTAGTATTGCAAAGTGCATTAATTTTATTGCTCTTACAAATTGATGAAATAATAAACATAATTTACGACTACTACGAGCATAATTTACTGTTAAACAAACATTCAATATCCCTGCACGTGACTCGATTAACGCTGCGTGAAATTAACAAAGAGATTTATTATGATTTATTATGACGATAAGAAATTGTAATATGTATGTACTTTACTTAATTCGCGTTTACGGGGTTATTTGAGGAACCTTTTCTTTCATGATTTCTTGATCAAAAAATTTGTTTCTATTCCATTATTATATTATCATCATCTACAAAAATAATGAGTTCAACAAACTCAGTCCTCAGATAATCCCATTACAATCCCAAACATGGTTAAATTAAATAATGTTATAATTGAAATGAAACCAAAAATTGTTTGATTTTTGAGGCCTTTTTGTTTCATTACAATAACCTCCTCCTTTTTGAAGTCGGTAAAAATAACTTTACCTAAATGGAACCTCGGCAGCGGTAAAGATGTAGTTGAAGTTGCACATGTTCAGGAAGGAGTCTCGGAACGCCAGTAGCAGCAGCAGCAGCAGCTGGTACTTGCCGAAGCTGCCCAGCTCGCTGAGGATGCCGTCCAGATTGAACCCGTCCCCTGCACTGGTTCCCGCTTCTGGCATCTGTACGAGACAAACAATAAATATACTCTTAAGTGGCGTTACGAAAACAACCGACTTCAAAGTTGTCGCGCACATACTTAAATTTAAGACTTTTAATGGGTTTGGTTACCAACCAAACCCAAATTAAAATGGGATCTAACGGGAAGCATCAGCTTTCAAATAAAAAAAATCATCCAAATTGGTTAACCCAGTCGAAAGTTATGAGGAAACAAACATAAAAAAAAAACAGTCGAATTGAGAACCTCCTTCTTTTTTGAAGTCGGTTGAAAAGGATTAAAAAATAAAGGATACAAACAAGACAAAAAAAAAGAGTTGAATCAAAGAAATGAATGAAAAAAGAAGGATTGCTTCTATTGAACAAAAATAATTAGAATTCACCTTAAGTTTCGACTCCACTTTACACATCGCTGCGGCGGCGTCCGCTCGTCAACTGCCTGCAGGACACATTGTCCCTGAAACAATATATACTGTCACTCACTAACCAAATAGATCTTAATTTTAGTATTATATTACTGTTATTACCTATACATTAGTTATTACACACAACATCCGCGAAGGCTTATAGTGCGTTGGGTTTTGTCGCGCGAGTCGCGAATCGCTGCGAGAATTGCTGCAACAAACTTGCGTCAGTCGCACTTGAGAGTATTGCAGTTACTTGGAATGCATCCTCATATTGGAGGAGCTGAGAAGATGTGGAGAATCAGATGAGTGGGCGATTTGGCAATAAGGTTTCTCCTTATCCCGAACGCCAAAACTAAGACGATGCTAACATTATAATTTTCATTAAAACCTGGTGAGAAACCTAAATGACTGTTTAAAAACATTGACACGAAGTAGGTTCTTCCTGTGTGCATTGAATTATTAAAATAATTATAGTAATAGGTAAGACCCGGTTTTCTGTCTTCTACTCTCAAAAAATCATTTTTATTGTATTTATTACTCGAATTTTGGTTTGCAGTTACTGGAGAGATTAGTGAATGAGGACAAGTACAATAGAGTATCAGTGACACAAACTCTGAGGAATACAATACATAAATATAGGAACTCGTCTTTACCAATGTAAAGACGAGTTTAACTCTAAAGTAGGTAGGTACCTGTTAATGATCAAAGTCATAGGGTCATGTCGTGAACTCGTGATGTTACGAGCAATGCACGTATCGATTATAAATTTAAATCATTTTACGTAACACAATGTCAATTTGTATTATTTTATTGTATCTATTAATAATGTTCGTTATGGCAGGTACGAATTAATGTACCTAATCCTCCCCAAAATATACCCTACTTGAACACAGAACTACTTATTATTATTATTATTATCGTTGTAACTGTTACTATTGTGAAACATTAATACCAGAGCAGCTAAAAACTGCCCCAGTTTTAATGTAGCTCTGTGGGACATCAAAATATACGAATTAATTAACATCATTGACGTATTATTGTCTCTCCTGTCCTCCCATATTTCAACGGTTTTAGTCTCTACGTTTACAACCAAATGCTGATTGATTTCCACCCCTCGCCTCCGAAAAACAAGAACTTGACACAAGACTAGCGTAGAGTAACATATACGAGTACTAAACATTCTAGTATATAAAACTATACAACATTTATAAACTTGTAAAGATAACTTATAAGAAAAATAAAATAAATCTTAAATATTAATTGACTTCTTAACCAATTTACGGCTTTAGCAAGAACCTAAATTATCGATTGATTATGAATAGGACACACGAGTATTATCATATTTTCAGTTTTACATTACATCCTTGATTTGACAAGTATCGTTATAGTAATAAAATAAAGTGTAATTTGTGATCGTTGCGCGTTGCTAGAAATTAATGGAAAAGTTTTATAGAGTACAAAATAATGACATCATTGTATACACTTTTGAAACAATGAAATTAAAACATAGTAGCTACAGTGACGGCTAGCTGGTGACGATGATTTTATTAATACTATACTAGCGATCCAACCCGGCTTCGCAGGGGTGTAATTCACATGTGTCATTAATTTGTGTTTACGTCGTTAGTAATTTATAAAAATTACAGTGTGTAAGCGGTGGAAACGAATAAGTAAGTTTCAAATTTCAAACCAATCTGTGTGTGTGCAAATATTCAATTTAGTTCGCAAAAAAATATGAACACTTCAAACATCCGAAATACATTATGTAACTACATAAATAGTTTGTAAATGCTATACTTTTATAATGTTACGGTTATGAAACATAAAAATGATGTGTAAAGTTTGTTGACATCGGAAACAATTATTTTAAATCTAAACGTTATTTCAAAGAAAATCAGGTAGGTATGTTTTATTACCTAAAACTGAAATACAGTAAGTAGATTTATAAGTACCTTTATTATTTTGTCACAGACTTTAAAAGTCAGCTTTTAGACCTAATTTTATATGCAATGGCAAATATTCTCCAAGATTGATTACAAATATTAAAATGTATGTTTTTTTGCTTGCTTTTAAATTCAAAAATAGTAAATGTTACAATCGGAACTGAACCAGTTCAGTAGAGCGTAGGTACATAAGATGAATTGTGCGGGATCACATCACTCGAGCACTCCGCCGCTGTGTTTACGGAAAGAACAGTTTGGACGGCAAAATGTTTCACAGTGCTTTACTTTACAATAGTTTAGTAAATAACAGACCTTTTACTGCCTTAATTATGTCAACTCGGCGATAGATTAAAAATTGGAAACAATCTTCGAACAATAGTAAAATTAAAAAGTATTTTCTACTTAGTATAAATATTAGTTCCTAATAGCTATATGTACGTAGGTATATATGTAACAAATCCTGTAGCACTCTTTATTATACAAAAAGCTATGGCTTAGATAAAATCTGTGTGGACACAGACAAAGACAGGTGGGTATGTACATACTAGAAACTAGATAACCTCGGAAAATATACAACTTATAACATGTGGGTAAGTGTCACATTTCTACTTGTAGGTAGGTATGTTTTATCGCAGCTTCCTAAACATCATTGTTTAAAGCACAGCTGCAGAAGCAGGTTCATTTCTTATTTTAAACAATACGGGGCAGTCTTAGAATAACATTACAGAAGTTGTTCAAATAAAAACCTGCCATAGGGTAGGTAATAACTATCTGTATGATTAAACTCAGGAGTAAGACACGATCCTACAAATTACAAAAAAGTAAGTAAATGTGTAGGATAATTTTTTCTGCAACCCATATTGCACACATAGAATAAAATCAGCTTTGACTTATAATTACTGAAAATTTTATAATAATGTTTTTGCATTTAATTAACTCAGATTGTTTATATTTTCTTATATTAAAGTTTCTTCTTGTGTCCTCTTATGTATTATTAAACAGCCAAAATGATAGCGGTAAGTCACGGTTTTCTATCTTTGTCAATGTTAAGTAGGTTGGAAATAAATCCAGTTAGTGACTACCTAGCGTCCCGTGACCATCATCAAAGGATCATCGGCCGTGCCTATATCCTATATCCTGCTGTGAGAGAGCGCAGTGCGTGAGACACCCTGCTTCGTCCCGGATCGACTTGGTTAGTAGTTTTCCTTTTACCCATTAACTTTGACAGGATTGTGTTTATCTCCCACATTCATAAAAATATACAATCCACTTCAAAACACCAGGGTGACGTTTACACACATTAAGTAAAAATAGACTGTTAAATGAAATATAAATTTATTCTCTTTAGAAGAATATAATGAATGCAATAATTATATATCTACCGTGAAACTAGGTATAGTATGAATAGATTATTTTATTATTTTTGGAACTTGATAAAAATTTCGATGGTTGCGACACATTTTCTGTTTAAACTGGTTCAAGCCGGATCATTTTAATCTGTAGGAAATCCAATTTGATTAATTGCGTTGCTAAACCATCGATTAGCTATTAAACTATTATCTTTCCGTAAGATTTGAGGAAAAGGCTCAAGCTCCGCAGAAATACACCTACATTAGTAAACATCTTAATCCCCTCAATACTTTCGTACTCACAGAAAAAATACGTTGAAATTTCAGTAGGAAAGGTAGGAAGGAAAGGCTACCTTTCGCGGTCGCAGGTCGCGGTGGGTTTTAAGCAGAAAGTCTATACCTACTATTTTCAATCCAGCATTTGATGTCCGTAAGCGGTTATGCAGCGGACATTCAAAGGCCAGCTCTCTTTTCTCTAAGCTCCTCTAATCTGTTGGTTTCGTAGCAGGAACAGCTGTCACCTACTCACACCGCGACCTTGCGAACACACCACGCACCGTGCATTGAGTAATAAAATATTACGTTTATTTTGTAATATGCAGTTAAAGTGCAGTAAAGTAGTCACGTGGTGGACAATGAAAAATTACCAAGTGTGATGTATGTACACGCGTGACCCGCCGCCCTTTTTGTAATGGAAATTGCAGATGGTGGTTAACCAAGCTACCATTGGGAAGTCTATTCTACACCGTACTAAAGCCCCACTCCTGAAAGTCAGGGTCAGAAACGTTATTGGTCCCAACAGTATTTTATAGAAGATAAAATTTAGCAAATGAGCATTGAGACTATCAGGAGCCCAATTCTGGCATTGTAGAGATAATGTTGCATTATACTCGTACTTGCAGAGCAGTGCTTTCGCTCATAATGTTGTTGCAGTGCTTTCATTATAAATAAAAGTTCCTTTCATTCTAAATAATTATACCCATTAATTAATATAACATAAAATGACTTTGTTTATTAAAAACTATCCCGTTCCATTATCGCAGCTACAGACGCGAGAAATGGGATATAATAAAAATTAAAAGTAATCGTTTTTATTAACTTATAAATTAGCACACAATGATATTAATACGGTTTAACATGACATGTGTTACACAGTTGCAGTGTATTGAACCTATCCATTACTACTTTAACTACTAGTTTATTAACTTATACCACAGAAAAGAGAGTGACTAGGTATTATATTTTGTTGCCGACTATAATATTATTAGAGCATACAACTAAATACTGCTATGTCAATGTTTTGGAACCCATAAAACTTAGGTTTAACGTCTTTCTTTATAACCACTTTGATCACTTGACGTAATGGCCTTAAGCATAATTATAGCCTTTTTATCACATCCGAATGGCCGATATAAGTCTTAAATTCAATATTGTATTGAATATAATTTTAAATAATCAACAAAACCCACTAACAACAGTTCCAAACATTCTTTTATAAAACTACCGTTATCACTCAGCAAATAAATTGGCAGTAAAATAGGTTATATTATTATATCCGAATTATTTCTTATCTGCGGTTACGTACAGCCGGCACGCGCTGTGCACCATACGAGTACGTCCTACTAATCCACTACGCCCTACTGATCAGCTGTTTACTTGCAGTAAGTAAACAATAATAAATTGGGGACATCGTACGCAAAAGTAAACAGGACAAAAATACCTTCAGATTGAACGCACAAAGCCCTTTGTGGAAATACTCTTTATGAGTTAACTAAATTACGCTGCATACCTACCTAAATTTTTGGTTTAAATAAATAAATTTTAACGGCCACCTTACAATGTTTTTATAAACTAATTGCTCAATTCAAAAACAGGCGAAGTTCAAATTTTAACAAATAATTCTAATTATTTCTAATTTACATTAAAAAGCAACTTTTTATTAGTATAGAAGATTTTTTTTATGTATTATTATTAGTCACACCTTACACGCCACATCGACCAATATTTTGTTGCGTACGATACCTCTGTGAAATTAAATTTTTTTCTTAATTTGTAAAAATGTCAAATATCGCGGCACTTTTCAAATAGAAATTATATTTGTGGACAATAATATCAATCTCGAAGAATTATAGAGTTCGTGAACTAGTTGATAAGGGGTCGACCGCTCACGATAGCCGTCACTACCGCTCATAGTTACGGCTATCAACAACTATTCAATCTGTGTTTACGAATCAAAATCCTAATAATATGTGTACTTACGTAAATCTTGCTCTTTCCTAAGGTACCTACTTCTTGTGTTATCATAACGTGGAATGTATTCAAATTCTTTAGTAGTTCTTAGATCTGTTACTTATATTAAGTCACACTGTTATTAATTTACGTCTGTCAATAATAAAAATTGGTTTATACCATCTGATTTAAGTATTCATAGGTAGCTGTTTATAGAGGGTACTAAGTATAATCGTACTCGTAACTTCTATAATTATAATACATAATAATATTATATTAATTTTATCTCGTATTATGTGTATATAATGTGGGTACTAAGAATATTACCAGATTACGAATACCTATGTGCGGATAAGTTAATGAAATAAAATACGTTGATTTTGTGTCGTTGACAGTTATGTTAGCTAATTTTGACTTAGCTTTAAATTATATTATTATTGATATTTTGTTATAAAACAGTTATACCCTTGTTTTAGTCTTTTGTCATATCTATGGATCATATAACAGTATACATTCGTCTATTTATAAATAAATAAATAGTGTAGTGTGTAGTGCTCATAGAAAAGTCAAAATATATGCTATATAAACCTCTAAATATTATATAATATAAGTAATATTTACGTTGTGTAATTCCTCCAATGCCAATGTTCCCAACAAACTCAAGCTGCGATGACTTGTCTCATCTCGTTACCGACCAAAAAAAACAATCAAATTTACCGCTAAACAGAAAGTAACTCGTTTACAGAAAAATGTTAAGTGTTACAGTATTTTTAACTGTATTTCATAAAATCTAAGAAGTAGTGCTGTTTGAACCAATACGTATAGGTAGATATTAATTGGTTTTTGAGCTTTACCTTTAAAATTAATTCCCACGAAGGGCTATTCAGTGCACAATTTCTCCGAAATGTCTTTCGTATGCGAAACTGCGGTCGACGGCACTGCAGTTTACTTTGATATTCGCATAAACTTCCTCAATGCACTGCCATTGTTTCTGACTTACCACAACTTTAGATTGTAATCAATACCTAATATTTTCAATAATTTTATGAAATGTATAATATTTAATATGATTACGACAATAAATGCACGCGCGCTATATATTCCGCGCACGCGAATATGCTCACAAACTGCGGTTAGCGGCGGTGTGCGCGTCGGCGCCGCTTCTACGCGCGACTGTGGGGGCAAGTACCAGGCGCACACGCATCCTGAAAATTTGCGTTGAACCGTTTTTCATTACATCTATAATTGCTTAGTTTATAATTGCCTAGTATCGTAGAGTACCGAACCACGACATAGTATTGTAGTCGTTATAATTGAATAATCAAAGACTATTTCAAAAAATGACTTAAACACATAATTTAAAAATAATTAAACCTTTAACAGTATCAGTATGGTTATATTTCGAATTATTTTTAGCACTTCGCCCTGTTTACTTTGTAACAAAAGTATAAAAAAAATAAAACAAAACAAAACTGTAGTGTGCAATTGCAGTGCAAGTTTTTATTTAAAAAACTTTGAAATATTACGACGTGTGGCGGCAAATACTTTAAGAAAAAAAAATAAAGAAAGTACCGACTAGACTATCAATAGTACTAAAGAATGTATAATGCTTCCTAGGTTTGGTCATTGAAGCATAAAAACGCGTGCAAGTGCATACAAGCGAATGTAGTATACTCTTAATAAGCAATTTTAACAATGTATGTTGATGTTGGCAATCATAGCAATTCGCACGTGGTTTCAGTTCTCTGAATTTAAAACGTAATACAGTGCGGCGTATTGCCAATTTATGAATCAGTTTAATAAAAGTTGCAGCGTAGTAAATACACGCATGGAAATCTATTCTTCCCAAGCATTGCTCATTAGCGGATCCCTCTAACTGCTATGCTATCTACGGTGAACAATATGTACCCAGTGTATATTCAATTAACTGAACAATTTGTACTGTGTATCCAATTAGGTAACTAAATTTTAACATAAATTAATTATAGTAGGTAAACCCACATTTCATTGTTAAACGTCAAAATCATTTTCGTGAAACATATCGCCCCGTAGCATATTATATGCAACAACAAATATTTTCTAAAATATTATGTCAATCACGAGCCAAAACAGCGCTTTAAACACACGTTTTTAGAATAAAGCCCAGCCCAGACGCCGCTTCGAGACTTCGAAACGAAGAACGACAGGTACTCAAGTAGGTACTAATAAAAAAATAGGTACCTACTAGATTGTTTTATGAAAGCTGCGCATAGGAATAGAAATACGTGTATTGTAAGACTGCATTGCATTGCGAAGTTCTAAACAAAAAGTTGGAACGCCTGATTTTAAGTAAATGCAAAATAACAAAAAATTGTTATTGTAATAAATTTTAGGCAGGTAATAATAATTTATATACCTCACGGAAAAAGAGACAGTTATATTTTTTCTCTCTCTAATCCGTGGTGCACCGACATTAAAAAGCATAGTAAAGATAAGTACCTACTCCCAAACAATATAAATTAATTTTTCGCGCGTATGCATCCTACCTGCCCGCACAGTAGATATACAAAACTCGTAACAAACTATAACATTACTTATCTTACTAATTCATTTTCATTCATTTTATTGACTTTCTGATAAACTAATTCTGTAAGATTTGCACAAGATTTATAATAGATGATTAGCATTTACGGCGGAACCTTCTGCATGTCGTGGACCAGTCGCTGAATTGGGTTGGTCGAGATCTACCTACCTTAGCACATGTCATCATGCTATGCATGCATGCATATCGCTAGTTTTAAAGAACGTATTTCACTTAATACCAAAATGTCATCTTAGTGACTCACTTGACATTTTTTATTGACGTTAAAAAAATAAACTACTTAATTTCTCCTTTTTTTTATTAAAAAGTAAAACGAAAATATTTATAAAAGTTAGGCGATTATTATTTAAATATATTAAATATTATTTACATAGCTGTTGTTCTTAGCTGCTGTCATAATGATTCGATAAACGACCATCCAGCTTTGTCATTCTTTAATTACTAAATTATAAGATACTTAAATAATAATTATAGGTAACGTTTTCAAGTGTCGGCTTTGTTGCCAATTCGAGAAGCTTGCTCCATGCTATCAGGGAGCTTAATGCCCTTTGTCTCCGGGGTCAAGAACACCAGGGCGCCGGAGAGTAGCGCAAATCCAGCGAACAGCACAAATGGTAGCTCATCCCATATTGCTGCACCCTATAAAAATAAGTAAATATTTTACTAAGAGAAGCACCATTTAGACAATGTGCTATCTATTCTATAGGTACATATAAAATGCTTTGCCGTAATAGACGGACTGACGGATCAGCGCACAGCCACTGCTAATCGTAGAGATCTGAACTTTGAGGATGTGTTCTTTGTATGACTGTGTGTGTCTAATCGGTGTGGGATCTACGAGCGTGGACTAGTCCTCTGTTGACTGCTGGGTATAAGCTTGTTACACAGTGTACTTTACCGTATTCATTTAAATATGTACTGTTTTCGTTAATTTATTTCCCAACACAAATTACAAACTGTTTCACTATCGCCGTTGCTTTTTGACTCTTTGATAGGTGATATTAATTGACTGCTACTACGATAGATTTTGTTAATTACTTTAGTGCTAGTGTTAATTACAAGTTCAATTACCTTGGTCCAAGTGCACCACTGAGACTTCTACATAACTAAAATTAACGCGACAATTTGTTTACTCAATGGCTGTTTAAAATCAAGTGACTCTTACTAAATAGCTTTGACTTAGCTATAGTTATTCAAATACTCGTGACTTACAAAAGCCGGTGTAAGTGGAGCCACGATGGATCCGATCCTGCCGATCATGGAGCCGAAAGCGAAGAGACTGTGCCGGTGTTCGGTGGGGTACAGCTCGGCTGTGTATATGTATATAGTGGTCACCACCATGGCTATCGCGTACTTGCCGATCAGATACACGACGAGAGAGAGCGCGTACTGGTCTGAAGAATTACAAATTATGACATTATTACAAAAACGAAATTTAGTATAACATATTAAATATGCTTTTAAACAAATGCTGTAGGTCAGCAACATTTATAATTATGAATTCGAACCTTTTTTTATCGAATTACTTTCAAATATCTATGATAATGCGGACGTTGAAAAGTATTAGCAGTGAGCTAAGAATCAACATATTTCATTTATCTAGAACTGTTAATACTGTAATCCTGAATCATAAATTGTTTCTTAAAAGATACCTAGGTACTTATTTCCCAATTTAATCCTAGTAGTTTTAAAAAGGCTACATTATTAAAATAAAAATATGAAACGCATTCAACTTTTTTTGAATGTTGTAATAACTTTTTAACAGTGCGATTCCTCATTCCTAAACGCCTAATAAATATCAACAAACTAAGAAACAAATATTTAAGCAATCAAAACTTAAAAAAAATGTAAATTTACATTTACATACATTTAATCGTAATTTTTATGAAGAGTAATATGACTATCCTTACCATTTGGCATAAAAATGTATCCAATTTGACAAGCAGCACAGACCCAGTAGCACGCGATGAGCACAAACTTCCTTCCAACTTTGGTCAACAGAAATACAGCAGTTAAGAACCCTGGGATCTCTATGGCAGATACCGCTATGTAGTTCAGGTACTGGTTGCCCGTCATGTTTACGGAATTGATCGAGAGCCCGTAGTATATGAAGGTCATCGTAATCCACCACACCGGGGACACAGCGCAGCGCAGTAGGATCGGTTTGTTTCGAAACACTTTTACAATTAAAAGAGGCTCATTGGATTTCTTCAGTTTCTCCAATTCTCTTCTTTTGTTTTCTTCTTCAGCACAATCTCTGAGCCCTTCTAATGACTTTTCCGATAAGGTTGTTTTATTCACTCTTGCCATATTTTTCAGAATCTCTTCTGATTTCTCATATTTTCCCTTACTCATTAACCAACGAACGGATTCAGGCATGATCCATAAATACGCTATTCCAAACAGTTGTGGAATATAGAGTATAAGCGTCAGATACCTCCAGTAAGGAACTGCCCACGCGACAAGACTCATAAGGACTTGGCTGACGGCGAAAGAACAGTTTAAAATCGCACCTCCTATCACCCTGTACTGTGGGCCCAAAATCTCCATAACTGTAATATTAATAAGGAAAATAAAGATATCAATTCACTAAACTATAGCTCTTCTAAAATAATATCCTATATCAAATACTTCAGACAGTATTCCATTATATATTTATTAATTTCAGAATGAGATTACAATATACCTTAGAGTATGTATTGCAGGATATATATATTTTTTAATTGCTATCTATTGTTACTTACCTAAAAGATAAACGCTCGTAAATCCACCAGACCCCAGTGTAGATTCAATTAGAGTGGACATTAAGAATCCAATATAGGTGTTGGCCCAGTAGCGGACGATACCCAGCCACGCAGCGTTGAATACCACGATACTAAGAACTGTTCTTCGCCCCCACCGGTCAGACACGTAGCCTGATATTGGCAGTGCCACCAAAGTTCCAAATGTACGTACTGATCCAATCAGAGTTCGACGCCATTCGTCACATGCAAGACCAAACTGAAAAGGCAATGGCGACAGCAAACTTAAATTAACAATTGCAGTGATCTTATTTATACTCCTACCGAAACAATCAACTTACAAATTCGTCAGGAACTTCAAATTGAAATGAAAAGAAAGAAATAAATAATAATATAATAAATAACGCTTCACACTCACAGCCCCACTAGGATTCCCTGTGTCGTGGGTGCCATGGACACGCACAAAGACAAATACACAAACACCCAGACCGGGAACAGAA
>DWAV01000066.1:0-31384 GCA_018231305.1 Noctuana lactifera
GCCTCAGGACACTCCCCGCTGGTATACCTCCAATGAACTACCTGCTGGACTCAGGATGCTTCCCTGAGGTACACCAACGAAACTACCCATTTCGACTGCCATACCCAAAATGCTTTCCTGAGGTACGCCGATAAAACTACACATTTTGACCCGTTGGACATAGGATGCACCCCTGAGGTATACCTCCCACGATCGTAACTCTACTACATGCCGACCTCAAGACACCTGAGATACATCCCTGCTGAAAGTGGTCAAGATGACTTCAGGATATCCTAGCCCAGATGTGACATGAATTATGTGCTAATTTGAAATTAAAGTAAATAAAATGGAAAGATATGATGACGAAATAATATTAAGCTTTTAGCTGATTGACTCATTGATAAAAAATTATTTATATTTGTTAAATGTAAGAATAACGTCAATGGATTGAAGTTGACGTACAATTGGGGCAAGATATATGCAAACATAACTGTATGGGCGTTGTGGAGAGTCGAAATGGGTATTTCGAGCGATCTCAATCGAGTTATTGAAGTACACGAGTGAAACGAGTGCATCACAAGAATGAAAAAAATATAAAGAATTTTATTACGGAGAAGAGGGATTTTGTGTTCGATTTTGATTTTATCGTGAAGTCGATTTGATTTAAGTTAGAGTTTTGAAGTGCTCCGAAGTGTGAAAAACGAATTTGTTCCGGAAAATGGAGCTGTGTTGGACGTTCTCGAGTGCAGGACGATGTCAATGTTTGTACCGCGCGCTCGCCGCCTTTATCGACCAACGAGATGGACAAGCATATGGTTGGATATAATTTATAATCCCTTTTGTCTGTAAAGGTGCGTCGAGCGGCGATTTATTTAAGGAACCAAAATTTTTAACGATCGATTCTATCACACTGCAATTTTTTAATTCAAAACTATGACTAGTGTGTGTCGGCGCGTCGCGGCGTCGTATAGTTCCTTGTCGTATCCGAGCGCACAGTGGCGCCGCCAGATGGCTATCTATGTGTTAGTAGTGGTCGACTATCGTCTGTACAAATATGATTTTTAGGTTTGAGCGGTTTTTCTTTGTGTTGTATTTTTTAAAGTTGTACGCGCGACCCACCGAGCGTAGGGTGGCTCGGTCGCGCAGGGATTCAATGTTGTTATAGCCTATGAGTGCGACTATAGGTTAGTAGGAAGTTGCATTCAATTTTTTATCGATACATACGTGTTGATGACGTACGTTACGTAGGTGTTGCAAGGTTCGTTCGCATGTATATGGATTGTAAATTAATGTTTTTTGTTTAGTTATAATTTTGCCGCAAAAGCGAAGCGAGTAGGTTGCATTTACTAATATTTTATCGTAGAGGTTAGTGTTTGTACCAAATCAATGTAATGGGATGTTTAATTAATTTTCGAGTGAAGCGCCGGACTGGGACGAAGTGTGGCGTCGGTTTGATAGTTTGTGACATTTTGTACATGTTTGTTTGTATTCAATTAACTGACTCAAATAATACTGTTACTATCTTAGAATTGTTCAGATTTGTACTTAATTTTCTGCAATTTCTCTCATGAGTGCAATTACAATATTTTTCTGTTCTGAAGGAATTTATTCATATTTAATATCTGAAAGCATAAAATGTCACACGTTATCATCGGGCTCGCGAACGCAATTTGCGTGGGCGGTTTTAGTTAGTACGTGACGGTGATTTTGTCAATTACAGTTTGATTTTAACTTACTTGTGTAAACTTAGTGTGTAACATTTTGCTTTAGATGTTATCATGAGATTTATTAACGTGTTGCGTTACGTTCCATATCACGTAGCGTAGTCGGTCTGTTTAATCACACAAACAAACAAATTTAATATGCTGTGTTTAATTAAGGGAAATTTTATATTATCCTTTAGATGTAATAACGTGAGTACGGTGATGGATTACATGTGTAGGCGTAGATTCGATTATATATTATAATATATGGTATATAAAAATATTATGTCTTAATAGTTTTTATAAAGCATTACTAGTACAGATTTGAGCTTGTATGTTTAATGGTAATGTTCGTATGTACTTGCAGTAGTTAGAACAGAATTGTTAACTAATCATTGTTCATAGTCGGTGTTAGATGGATGTAACTATAGCGTAATGCAACTAGTTCACGACTGCAACATTTTAGTTATAAATTTGTAAGTGTTTAGCGACACTCGTCCCACGCTACTGATTATAAAGCGTCGATTCACGACTGGGGCTTTCGGTTCTTATTTAACGCGTTGTCCTCTAGACAGGCCCTTATTTTAAATACTTTAATTTTTTTTTAAGTTTAATTCTCGATTAGAAAACCTATATGGATTTTTAACGGTCGATAAAATTGTCAAGCGACCTTTTATGTAAGTATTATAGTTAAGTGTACAAGTAATAGTCATTAAATTCAGATTTTAAACTGTTTTACGTTAATTGTCTATTGTACGGTCGCTCGCGCTGGCTCTGTGGGGTCTTACCTTATTAGTCATGTAGCTGTTAATTTATAAATAATCAACTTATCAGTCTTTTAATTATGGTTTAATTGAAAATACTAAAAAAAATACATTTTTTTTTCCTAAGTTTTATTTTAAGATCGCCCATTTCCGTGGGTGCAATTCCTACCAAACGATTTTGATAATATGACAAGAATATCGCAACGTTTCCTTACAATATTTAGTGCATAATTATGTGGCCTTGCTTTGCTGCCCGACAATAATGGTGTTTAAGTTGTAACTTTTATGGTTGTAGTTAGAATATTATGTTTTATGCTGGTTTTACACCTTGCCAGTAGTTTCATCGAATTGCGTGCCTCAGAGATTTACTTCTGAGATTTCAAAGTTTAGAATAATTTTGAAATTTAAGAGTGCATTTGAAACGTGCAATCCTTTTATGAGACTACTTTCATGGTGTAAATATTTTAATATTTTTGTTTTCACTGAGGATTATGTAGATTGATGTGTAAAATTATAATGAGGAGAACCAATGAAAAAATGTCTTAATTTAACGTAAACTGACTTCACTGAGTTACCTTTGATAAGTACTTTCTTGTGTTTCTCACTGTTTTCTTACTTAATTTATAGATCTCTAATTAAATTGAAAACATGGTACACTTTGGTATATGTTATGAAGCCTTAAAGGTTCCGAACTCATGATTTGTTTTAGTAACAAATTATATATAAATTCATTTTTCTCTGTATAATTTTCATTAAGTTTTTAGGAATTAGTTTTTTGTTTATTCTGTTTTGATGTAATAACGACTTTTCTTATAATCATAAGCAAAAAAAATTAATGACGTCGAGGTGGTTTTGCAGACTTTTGAAAAGTGTACCTGTATAAATTAATAATAAAATATTTAGTCAATTGGATTTTTCATATACATAGTTATTCTAAAGAGTAGATAATTTGGTGTGTTTATTTTTTCACAATGCTGAGTATTTACAAGAAATTACTAATTGATTTTTTTTTATTATTTTAAACTTACATAATGATGTAGTGTCGTAGTGTAATTATGTTCAAGAGATAATTTCGATTAATACGATCGTCTGTCTTGTATAATTTTAACAGAGTTAATGTTAATTTGTATACTCTATGATTTTAGTTTGTACGCTTGAAGACTTATTTCGTGAGTAATTAATTAACTGAGTTTGTTCGTACATGATGTGTCGAATGGCGCCCCGTCAGCCCGTCAGCCCGTCGCGCTGCGCATGTCGGTGTAAGTGCGGTGACGCCGGGCGGCCCGCGGCCGTGAATGATCTCTGAACTGTCGCCCTCCGACCTATTCACATATATGTGCACATGCTATCCTATAAAAACACTTATTTGCCTTAATAGATGTGTAGTTGTTATTAATATGTCATATAACGGTAAGCTTGTAATTCAATAATTTAATTATATTAGTTCGATAAGACTCGACAACGAACGAATATCGCTACTATAATTTAATAGGGCAATTGTATTTTATAAAAATAATAAACGTTGTAACTAATTTTAACAATTTTTGGTAGAATTTGAATTATAAATAACTTGCAAGTGATTAAAATTATTCTAGTGTTGTTGCATTGTGTACAATGCCTAATTGTATTAACAAAAATTAACAACAATAAACTTACGGTTTACCGTTATGTGGCGTATTACGATTATATTTAGAGTAGTTATACATATAAGTAATTTTTATGGAGTTTTGGGATTTATTTTTAGGCTTATTAATGATGGAATGTTAACATGTAATTACTTTACTCGTCTTCATTTTTTTTATGATACACTGTAGCCGCTTCTAATGTGTCAGTTGGAACTGCCGTAGTGTTGTGTACACGGGGCATGCGCGCTGCGTGCGCAAGCGCACACCGGTGCGTGCTCGTGCGGAGCGCATACAAATTTGAATTAATCAGTCCGTCGATGCGTCTGTGATTTTGTAAACGATCGTAATTTAAAGTGATTTAAATCTGATTGTTGTAAATTAATTTTTGGGTCGTTGCAATAAATTTTTGTCTCTTGTATAAAATTTGCATTTTGCACAGCAGTTGTATGGAACGGCGCCCCTGTATATGTATATTTAGTTGTAGATGTATAGTTTCCGCCGGCTCCGGCTCGCGGCCTTCACGGACCCTTCTATCGCATAACGACCGATTTAATGTACAAATAATCTGATCATGTTAAGTTGTGTAATGTTTTAAGTTATCTCTTGCAAGTTAGTTCTCCTTCAGTCTTGTCGCAGAAGTGGTCAGCGTCTCTCGACCGCTCCCCCACGTATGTTCACGCTCCACTGTGATTATTGTGAAACTAATTATTATTTAATGGTTAATTATGATGCCGGTGAAACTATTATTGTAGTATGTA
Organism: Noctuana lactifera; assembly: GCA_018231305.1. Taxonomy (NCBI): domain Eukaryota; kingdom Metazoa; phylum Arthropoda; class Insecta; order Lepidoptera; family Hesperiidae; genus Noctuana; species Noctuana lactifera. The sequence goes on from DWAV01000066.1 coordinate 4,830, forward strand.
ATTTGATTCAAATGATTTAATGTTAATGTAATATTTAACTGTACAGTACCGGCTGGTACGCGCTGAGAGCTAACTTTATGTAATAATGGGTATTTTACGTTTTAATTTAGCGTTTAGTTGCTTGTGTCACACAATGCGAGAATAATTAACAATAATTTAAATTGGATAGGTGGGTGATCAGGGGATATAGCACTCATGTTGCTTAAGTTTTTTTCTTTAATAATAATCACATAGTTATTATGAGAGAAGTGTAAATAAACATCCGAGTACCCCTTTTTATTTTACTTTTATTTTTGTTTCCTCGTTTCCTTTTCCTTTGGTTTTTTTTAATTTAATTAGATTTTTTTATTCTTTCATTTGATTAAAGGGTCTGTCTGTAATGTTAATGGTGTTGCAGTTGTGTCGCCGCAGAGATGGTAGTAACACCGTTTTAAGAATTAATAGAAACGCACACTGCAACTTAATCCTCGAAATATTTATCGATTAGGAGAAATTTAAGTATTCATTATTTAAATTACTGTCGAATAATGAAAAATTGGACCACAGCGTTCTTGTAGTGTGCAGCGTACGCTGCTGTTCAAGTTGATTTGGATCTTGTTGCATCGTAATAGAGTATATAATAGGTCGGCTGAAGCCCGAGCCACGCACAGGCATGCTATAGTCACTAGTGAGGCGAACGCGCCAGAGCTGCTGTCTCGACAATAACCCAGTGTCAGACAATAATCATTACTATAACTTGCCTCTGTAGTTCATTTCGTTGGCCCCTTATTAGTGCACGCCCTGACTGTTGCTGGGCTGGATGAACAGGCATGGAGCTCTAGATAGTATGTCCAAAACCTATACTGTTTTAGTGTTGAATACAAAAGAAGGTATCTAGTCAAAATTAACAATTACATAAAAACAAAAAACAAAAACATTACAATAAAAATATTGAATTGCGCTCACACTTAAACAAATTGAAAAATGCAGTGTTCTATATAGTATATAGTATATATCAGCTTATATATAGTATATATCATGTTATATATATATAGTATATATCATGTAATATATATATGTTCTATATAGTATATATCAGCTTTATAGTAATTAATAATTTAATAACCACAAGTCAAATGAAAATTGATATCCGGCAACAGTCTCGGGCGTTGATTTAGTCAATAGTTTCTATATTTATCTTTAGGTTCTAAAATAAATTCGTAGTTCAGTGTAAATAAATACGTGTACCTACAACATTTTGTGCTGTTTTTATAGGCACGGTTAATGTCCAATAACATTAACGAGTATCTTTGAAGACACTGCAGTCTGCTCTGTTTTATAACTATAAGTGCTCTCCAATGTAGAAGTGAAATTAAATGTTGTAAATATTTATAGATATCCACAAAAAATTGCAACGTTATTAATTTTGATGTGATATTTGTATTATTATATTCTATCGTAAATTAATATTCTATTCTTTATAACAGAATAAGATTTAAATGTTCTAATGAAGTAAGATTGTATTGAATCCAAGTTATGAAAAACGCATTGGTCGTGTCTAATGTTCTCTATTTGAATTTATTATTTATTTACTGTATTCGTGAAAAAAAAAATCTTTTTCATTATTCTGTTAAACATGAAGTTGTTCTATTAATACACAGATACCATCAAAGTTAATGAAACAATTCTACATATTCATTACGAAAATCTGTAAATATACCTATTATCTTTCAAAACAATAGGGCAGCCATTTATTCAATTTATTTATTTTCTCTTCTAAAGAACTATTTTAAATGCTACCAAATACACACATACTTCTACATTTTTAAAATATTTATCGGTGTTTTTCGATGTCGTATATTGTCCATGAGTTATCAATATATTAAGTATATCTTTGTCTTCGTCTATGATAAATTTGAATATCGACTGAATGTTTACTTATAAATCTATACATGTGCTTAGATCGCAGCTTCTCATAGTAATGGTATTTAGTGTACGCACCTATTTAACCATTTATATAATGAGGCGAAACGGTGATGTTATTAAATAAAGTTTTAATGTGCACACCATATTTGAATTAGATTTTTATATCTTATATGTAAGTAAAACGCGACCTCAAGATTTGACGCAGCTAAGAATTAAATTGAAGTTTATATGGTAACCTCAAAGCGCCTTCAGGTTTGAGTGCGCAAACCTCCAATTAGCGGGATCAAGTCGCGTCGCAGTATCGTAAGGTATCTGATTACAAGTCTGATTCTGATGTCTCAAGTTTGTTATCGTAGCATTTGATAGTTAGCGTGCTGTACTGTTAGGCTCTATAGTGTTAACTTTTATATTCGTCGCTCTATATCTACCTGATAGGTATGTGTGATAATAAAATAAGCTTTCAACTAGATAAAGTACAATGAATTCTAATTACTTATAGGCCAATGTTTATAAACATTATTTTTACACTGTCTATTAAATATAAATGTGATTTTGTCTGTAGCTCGTAACGTTTTAGATTACTGCGCAGTCCAGCGTGTCCAATTGTCGTTTGCTTTGAACTAAGCCAAGTTACAATAAGTTTAGTATTTGGAAAGTTTAAATAAGTATCTATGGGAATGGATACTTTACTACGTCATATAATTTTATTTATACAATGTTTTTCAAGTTCTGATATATGCCATAGACATTTCGCATATATGAAACAGTAAGTATTCATAAATTGCAAGTATATTTTCTTAAATTACTGCGATTTTAGTCTGATACGAGTTATCTTACTCGATCGGCTACTTATTATCTTTATCGCAAATCTGTTCTTACAAAAATATTTTGCCGTCCAAGTTTCGTACCTCGTACGACAGACAGCTGGACTGCTCTATTTACTCGTGTATATTTCATTTTATCTACTACGATTCATATTTCGACACAAAACCGACTTTTAAAATTAAACTATAGATGTGTAAGGTATTTTATATTTATCTAGAGCTTATAGAAGGATTAGGGCTGTAGTCGACTAAGATGTGGCGATTTTTGGATGTTAGAGTTGTTCCTACTTGAGTACTTGTTCATCAAGTTTTATCATAATTCGTTGAAAATGTACTTATTATAAATTATAATTATGCGCAGTAAAGTGTACCGCAGTTGTTGTAGTGTCGTGTTATCAATTAATATCAATATTACCAATCAATCTCTAAATTATTTTATAAATGCGTGAAAAAATTAAAAAGCTATTGTTAGTAACTTTTATATATTCCGTAAAAGGAACTCTGACGAAAATTAGTTCCAAAAAATTAAGTATTTAATCTTAACTAAATTAATATATTTTTCACTTTTGATATTAATGTTAGCTGTGTCTTTAAAGCGAGTAGATATTAATTCGAATTGACATGTTACGTAGGTATCATGTTTTTTTACCTTTTAGGTTGAGAGGGAAATCTAACATCCAAATAACTTGTACCTACAAGAATATCAGGGATATTTTAGCAGTAGCGTCGGCTTTTTAACTTAGATGACTTATCAAAGATTTATACAGGCTATGGGTGTAGTGTTATTTGCATAGAGCTAGATGTCTATGTGTCTATTTTATCTATGGCGTAGTGCGGCGCAGCTGCGGGGTGCAAGGGAATATTCAATTTACGTAACTTTTACTGGACCACGTGAGAATATAACATATTACATGAACTATGAACACGAATGGGTGTAGATACTATACAATTAAACATTTGGCAGCTCCCGCGCTGTGGCCGCGCTGCCGCGTATTTTAGATGACGCCGTTTAATTGTCTTAGCTAGGTTACTCAGATTATTTCTATTAAATGTGATTTCGATGTCCAGATTATTCAATATTTGCTGTCTTCTATACTATTTAAGTAAGAATATCCTATTAGCGTCCAGTGAGATCTTTGTGTATCAGTGTCTATTGTGGCGTCTAGTGGCGCCGCAACTAATCGTACATGTATCTACCTATCAGTAACACCTATTTATGCTAGAATAGTTTCAGTAAACGTAGGATTACGACCAAATTAGAAGGTAATTTAATAATAAATCTTAACACACAAATATAACGTTACCTGTACGCTACGAAGCACGGATGTCCAGACGAGGGGGGACATTTTAAAGTACAAATTTATCATACGTTCCCCACACTCTGCGATGCTTTAAAACTCTTTTCTTATATTATTATACTTATTAATATATAAGATAAAGACGTTTCATTGAAATAATTGTTTCTTAAATCTTTCTGAAATTAAATAAATAAATGTCGTGTTAGATAAATTCGTCATATTCTGATTCTGTAATTTTTTAACTTTTTGATGTTTGAAATTAAATTGACCTGATTTTAAAAATTATTTTGAAATTGTAAACGGTAATCTCATGTTTAATTAATTATGATTCACATACATGTATTAGAATTGTGTAGAGTTATAGCTGAATATCGGTGACAGGATCACATTTTCGAATTAAATCGTAATTTTATAACAATTGATGTGCCTAAGTGTAATACGGTATTAATTATAAATGTATATAATATAATAAAATTAAATAGTAACGGTATTTATTGCAAGTCTCAGGTTCGAGTCGCGGTCAAACGCCGCAAAGCAAGCTACCAAATTCGTGTTTTCATAATGTATTTTGAGACAATAACTTCTTATTTGCTATTTTTCACTTTGATTCAATTCTAAAAAATTTCTTAATATCTACCTAAGTAAATTGTAATTTTTCGGGTTACCTATAATATTCGCTATATTTCTTTTATTTCAATATTTTCCAATTCAAGTGAATTTTGTCACGTTTCAATAGTGTCGTACTATGAATAGCTAACATTTTACTCGAGTTGTAGGCGTTTCTTTGACCACACTCGACAAAATATTGTGAACACGTAGACCTCTTGGTACACTAGCGATTTAGATTTCCATAAATTTTATAGCACGCCCGTGTTTTTGCATTATCAAATGTTACTCTAGCCATTTTCGTTAATGTATGTTATAGATTTTTAACAATGTATGGTAGTTGCGCCGAGGCTGGGCGATGTTTAAATGTATTGTCTGTCTATGTATCATTCATACTCGCTGTGTACACGATATGATGGGTAATCGGTAGTTGTGTAGACTTGATTGTGATATCAGTAAACATTTTCATACGAGCATCCAATACTTGTTTCATTTCCTATCCATTTCTCCTTATGTTACGATATTCAAGTGCATAAATGGTAAGTTACCCTCAGTGAAAATTAGTGTTCAGAGTGACCTTAAAAATGTAATATTACAAAATTCGTAAGATTAGTACCTACTACTTATTTGAGAGATAAAAAAGCGAGTAAAATATAAATTACATTTAATCGATTTTTCTACTTTTTAACAATTGTCAATTTGTGTGTGAGGTAAAGGAAGAAGGAAATAAAAACAACAGATTTACCGTATCAAGTAAGCTTTTTTAACTAATTTTTATATGGAACACAATACACTATTAAACATTAATTAGAAGATATTGGCCGAATATTTACATCCATCATGCAGTTATAGTTGGTCGCATGCAGCCAGACGACTGCAGTGCGTCCAGGTGACATGCGAAACAAATGACTTAAATATTTTCGGGAGTTTTACAAGGTTTCGGCTCGGATTAACAGTTATGTTGCCTCTGGAGCTTAAATACAATAATTTGACATACATATACATTACATATTGTATCCCTTCGTGAGAGCCCCCTGGCCTGGTCTCCGCGCAATAAATACACTTCAGTGCATCTTATATACAGTGCAGTTTTATAACGACCGCATTTGCCAGAGAGCCATATTAGACACAAAAATCATTATCAGTCATAATTTATACAAATCCGTACAGAAAAAATATCCATATATTAACAAAATATAATTATATCTGATGTATTAAATTATTTCTCAACCTTACACAAAGATTAGTGATACCCATGGATTGACTGCAGTTACTCAAGCCCGACCAGACAGTAACTAACACTATTTTAAACATTTTTTTTATTAAATATGACAATTGCATACCGTAAAATTATGTTCTGAGATCATATTTAATACATCACAGGAGTTAGAGAAAATTAATTAAAATTACAAAGTTCGACGTGCGTTCAATGTTCAAAACTCAAAACTCCTCAAAATAAATGAACGGTTTCGGATACAGTTACGATACTATTTGGCACATAACAACATCCGAATAGACATTATAACAATAAAATTATATCAAACATAAGTGTTGTCTCGTAAACAAAGGCTAAAGGGATTGGAATGGATATAAATGCTTGTCCAAAACAGTTCGAGATTCTGGGCAGTCATTGATATCTCTAATATAACCATAGCATAATTCTACATATTTTACCTAATTTATATTTAGCTGTTTCCTAAATAACAAACTTTAACACATTTGTAAATAAAATAAAGTTAAATACACACATGCATTCAATTTAGCAACCTAAATAGCTCTAATATAATTCTGTTCAAATTATAATACATATTTATGAAGAGAAATATAAAAACGTTACTCTTTCAAAGTGTAACAATAGTAACAATCTAAATTGATTATATACATTTTAGTACACACTCGTACATGTTAATATGCGTGCCTACTAAGTGGAATAAAGTAAATTAGTAATCCCAATATCGGAGTCTGTTTCTGAGACAACAAAAAATAAGTAAACACAATTCATAAATTCATGAACAACGTCAAATTAAACAAGTCATAGAGTAAACGAACATCTTTAGCGATCCTCGCAACAGAATATAAAAAATAGGGTTATTTTCTTAAAATTGTCAAATTAAAAAAGTTCATTTATCTATTTATAATTTTTATTTCATTAATAATATTGTGAGACCTAGTCAGACTTACGACTACTGACAAACTTTGGTTGGAACGCACGGACGAAGCGAATACCGGTGTTGCGATTGTCGCACCACAAACGGGACATTGACAGCAAGAACACTGATTCCCAACAAGAGTTTCTTTTCAACCCCCTGACTTGGTTATAGTAATTGCGAACGAATGTTTGTAATCCGAAAGTTCGTAATCTTTCGGGATCATAATCCATAAGTTGATATTAAATTAACCATTTATCAATCCCGCTAAATATGTGTGACTACTTTACAATCACCGTGTATTCTCCCCAACTTTATTAAAACTACCAAATGAAGTGTTATGAAAATGAAAAATGAAGGCGTGTCTTTTAAAGATTCTCCCGCGGCCCTAACACCTAAACAGATATGAGAATAATTTGTACTTTACTAAGGGCCGTGGTCGTAAGCGCATCGACGATATGCACCGCAAACTTTACTCAACCAACTACCGGTCAACGCTTTAGAAATACAATATTAAACAAACAATTATCAATATACTCATATAATCCATTACAATACAACAACAAAACGAATAAGTATACTAATCTGCGTACAAGTATTACGAAACAAAACACAAATACTCAATTGTTGCAATTAAAATGCTTATAACACTATTCAATAAAATTAATATTGGCAAATATATTTGTTACGTTTGAGGTAACAAAGTCGTCTTGAGTATTTGTATTTCACTTACTCTAACTAAGTGTTGTATTTGTTTAACTTTGTTTAGTGTTTATGATAGAAAAAAGATCTCGTGAAACCTCCACGACATCTCGAAATGAGGATTCAAAAGAACATTTTCTCAATACATTTTAGAATATGCATCAAAAATGCTCCAGCGAATCGACGAAAATTTTATTTTCATCGCACCGCGTTAGCATTTTCGAGGCCTACGTAATTGTGACCTTTATAAAATATGTATTGAACCGGACACCTGCACTGACACGCCGGCTCATTATACCGAAATCATCCTTAAGTTCCGACCACTTATCCGAACTAAATACCACTACATCTAATAATATAACTTAATTACTTGTCAAAGAGATCATAATAAACTTATAATTAATTGTCACGTATATAATAAATATATTGCCCGGAACATTGTGTTTACTTCAAACAATAATAGTGCGTGTTATGTTACGAGAGATATTATAGTCTGGTAAGTGGAGCCTAAAGCAAAATTTGGTAATTGTGATGCTTAGTGACACTGCAGTGACAAAATAATATATTATTACTCATATAAGCTAAGATATAATGTCTGAAACTATCTTACAAATTACTTAACATAATTAAATTGTTCTCCACAATGTAACGCGTCGGCGACATCAAATAATAAATTAAGAGATATAAAATAAATTTGCACAATTGCCTTGTAAACACTGCGCGCTCAAAATTGAACGATGCCATGATGGCAGGAGATATTGTAAAGTTGTTACATGATCTGAGGTAATGCACTTATTAAATGGCAGCGTGTCGCGCCAACGGTGACGCGAGGTTACCGAAAGAATAAAGATTAGAGCATACAGAAAACTTATGTCCACATAGTTTCCTGTCGCAAGTTTGTACCCGCACACGATTGTGGGAAGCAGCTATGAGAAAACTAACTAAGCTGCCAGGAACCAGTCCTTTTTCGCGTTCAATTCTGGCGGAGCGTGTGGTGACGAGGCTTAACTGGTGCGTTTGAAGGTTTGCGAAAGTCGCGCCACCTTGGGCGGGCGGATGTGCGCCCCGGAGTACTCATGCTTGTGGGCGTGCGCTGGTGACTTCTTCACGCTACTCGATAACCGCTTGCGGGGCTTCAGGAAATCTGGAAAGACGGAGACAATTCTGTTAGAACCTTAGGTTTCTTAAATGATTCTGAATACGTTAAGGGGTCAAAGTTTTCTAGAGATGCATTCATGACTGCACAAAGAAGGTAAAAAAAAAACCGTTGAAAATAAACATGGAGTCGCGTTTTAAAAAGCTTTCTCAAATCTTGTTAAAGTGCAACGTATGCAGGCAGTAAAATAAGAGGGCATAAAAACGGTCGTAAAATCTACTTATATAGGAGGCGTGGCCTGCAACGAGTGATTCGGTCGAGTTTTACGATCTCCCAAACTGGAGGTTCGTTAAGACCCGGATGCCTGCTATGCTCCGAGCTGGTCCCTGCAGTTGACATTTTTACGACTTTATCCGCGGCCCGAGTTGCTCTAGCGCACTTAATGCACCCAAATCCTTTCTACTAAATCTTAGGCGTCGGCGACACCCTTTGTGAGCATTTCTAATTCTGTAAAAATGTAGCCTTAATAACTATAAAAGTTTTACGATCTTTTTACTACTGTTTAATCTGTGTTATAATGGGTAAAGGCTGTGAGTTACTGTTGTGAGATTTACATTAACATCGGGCCAGCGTTCCGTTGACAAACTATCGTTCACTACAAAGTTCACGCGGCGCAGTGATTAGATAATGCGGGTTGTAAATTGCGACAGAATTGCTATTGAACTCACGCCGCATACGAGTTTACGATCAATTTAAATAAAATAAAATCACCTCGGACCATAAAAATATTACAATTGTGTATGTCATTAAAATTATATAGCGCCGTCAAATCTCTCAGAAATAGATGTAATGAAAGTTCCTAACAATGCATAGTTACAGAATCTTCTCATGATAAGCTTATTCTCGAATCAATATTAATAAGTAATATTCTTTGTTGTTCACATTACCTATTATTAAAATTACTGAACCGGTTTCCAGTGGGGATTATTAGTAATAACCATTTCATTGTATAGTGGCTATAAAATTAACAATCAGAGGTTAAGTTTAAGAGTCAGAAGCTGTCGATTTCTAAATAAACGTTACATTATTAATCTTTGATGGAACATTGATTGCCTAAAACAAGACATTTGAGATGCAGCCGAATTGAAAACGACCTTCACTTTATAAAATTAAATGTTTAAACTACACACTTTACTTCTTGATTATTATTTAAACTTCTTTTGGCGTTATATTTTATATTTGAATTAAAGTACCTCAATTATTTAGTCATTTTGTCTTCTTAAACAGAATACCTTCTTCAAAGGTTATTGAAGTGTGTGCCAAGCAGTGAGAGATGTTAAGGAAAGGATTAGATGTTTAAAGGTTCGAAACGTACCTAACACACTTCTTTCTTAAGGAAGGGCACATATTTTCCGGTCTCCATAATCTTTTGTATGAGTGCGAATGTAAATGTGAATGAAATCATTAAATCTAAATTCAAATATCATCTCTAAATTGTTGAGCCATGCCACATGTACCTTGTACCGCCAACATAGTAACAAACATGCGTCAAGGTCGAGAACTCCGGGGCATTTCGTCGCGTCATTGTAACACATACCTACCTACTATTACCTACCTTGCTATCTGTTGCTGTACAAAATTAAAAAATAAGAAAACCATATTAGGTATATCTCGTTATAAACTTTTAAATGTTACGACGCGACATCTTAAAGTTCAAGGTCGATTCAAATAGCTTTAAAAAACGTTAATTCGAAATGTTATTTGCAGTTTACCGGACAAACGAGATACAACTGAGAAAAAAATTCTCTACAAATTTAACGGAAATTTAGAATTAAAATAATGCCGCGAAATACGACAAGTGGTGTGTAGGTAAATGATAAACAATAACCTACTAACGAACGATATTTGTTAATGTAATCGGTGTTGATTAAATAGGAAACGTAACCTTCAAAGATTACTTCAGTAGGTATCTAGTGTAGGCATAGAGTGTAGGTACTTACATCTACCTTATATTAGTTACTATGGTAAGTGTTGTGGTAAGTTTATATCTTTATACCTTCAAATAAAGCGACCGTTGAAAATAACAAGAGTCGCCAAACTAAATGTGGTCGAAAAAAGGTTCAAAATGAATCGCGTCTCGGTTAATAATACCCGTAGACCAATACCGTAGTTAGGTAGGTATAAACAGTCTGAATCACCATAAAAAACCAATGAGCGTCCGTTTCTGCAGTCGGGATCTATGTCAATGACGTCACGTGGCTCCACTTCTCAAGGTCGACTGGTGGACCACGCGTCTCATCGTATCACTTCCCGCCAATTTTACTCGATAATCGACCACGTGCGTGTAAATGTATGTAGTATTTGTAGTAGTGAGCAACGAATTGTTAATAATCAGCTAATCTTTCACGTGGTGACGATTTCAGCACGTTACATAACAAAAACGTGGTAAACATAACCTATCAGCGAATGAATGAACAATCTAAATGCATTCAACAAACAAATTCTAAACAGCTACATAAACAAAGTTGCAGTATAACGCGCTATTCAGCATTTCAGCCACAAACGAGAAAATACTTTCACGTCGTTACGCAACAAGTTTCCCGCCAATGCTCAATGGAGCGTTTCGCGCCATTTTCTCGCGCGGATTTAAGCCGCTCACTTTCGAAGTGCGCTCCTTCCGTGTTGTTGGTTTAGGAGCTCGTTAAATTCGCGCCGGTCGGATTATACGCAATCGCCACACGTAAACACATGCGGGTGTACGTATAAACAATATGGCCTTGACGATTGTGCACGTGCTCCCAGCATGGCCGCGACGATTCTGTCCAAGCAACTACAAATACTTATCACAGCGCCGCCATTATCAATCTTTTATCACGTACTGTCTAATACGCATACGGCACGCATGTATGTACTATGTGTGTACTAATGATAATGTTCAAATGATTTCTATTTGACGACAACAGCAGAGATTATCCACTTGGGTTCAATAGAAGTTATCATTTATCGATATTTGTAATCGATATTGCGGGATACGGGATACAATTAGTTTTATCTTTACATACCTAATGGTCATTGTATCCATTCCCTTTGCAAACTTTTTATTGATTGATTATTTAATTTGATTGTTGGGAAATATCAAATCTCATCTCGGAGTCTCAACAATGTCTTGTTACAAATACAAAGTCTAAATGATGTAAATCTATTATGTATTGTAAGCATTTTAAACCATATTATTTAAATGGTCTGTGTTCTCCTTGAAGACGAGTTAAATCACGTTGTTGCATTGTTAATTCTATTTGTGAATGCCAAGTTAACATAACGACAGAGTTCGAGTTGAAATTTATTGGGCAGCCGAAGTGCGGTTATTTTGGTCGACCTAAATATCTGCGCTGCGCATACGACGCTACACGTCTCTTCAGAACAATCTTACATGTTTACGAACCCGACCATTTGTTTCATACAATAGTAACCATTCGTAATTCAGCTTTGAATTCTTGTCTTTGCACCGGATTCCGTATGATTCTTTAATCATCACTGACACGACTCTTAAGCAATGGACGACTCCTAATGTGTCCATGTTTATAATAGACAAAGGAATATGAAGCAACAATGTTAGCAACTGATTAGCTCTAAACAATATGCACCGAATGCAGTGCACGCCCTTAGAAGGCCGTGTTCGGTGGACACGCATCCGTCTCGTCGCCTACACGACTGGAATCCTGATGGAACAATAAAAAAATATATAAAGGCTAGGACTAATCGACAAGAAACGTGAAGGGCTCGTCCTGAGAACCGTCAAATTGGATTTTTTTGTGTCACGCTTCCTCGAGAACAAAATTGGTGTTGTTGAAGCGTCATTTTCGTGTTTGTCACTCCTTTGACACTAGCCGCTGCACGCCAGGAAACCAAGTGCGTAATATGAATAGATAATTCAGTAGGCTGTCGCTATGGAAACAACGTAAATTAATGCCCTGTTTACTCTTTTTACACCCCATGATGCATGCGTCTGTAAAAGAACTCATTATGTCCAGGAAAATTATCTCGAGCGCAGCAAAATTACAGCATTTACCTGGCTCCATGTTTATTGTTAAAGAACGTGCCGTACAAAGGGTTCGTGCGGAGAGAAAAGTATTTCCTTGCGCACAAATGTTGTCCAAATGTTGTTGGCTCAAGGTATAGGGAATGACGTAAGGCCGCGGGTCACGATCCAAAAGGATTCCGTAAAATCGTGGCCGTCATTACCGCGGCATTGCACGAGCGTCCTGGGCTTGGCTTTACAAATCGAAAATTCCATCTTTGGGAATGTAAATGTCAGGTTACGCCGTTCTATGAACTGTTTATGTTTAAGCAAAAAATTTTGAAATGTCGTCAAAACAAAAGAACATAACAAAATCTTTACCTACGACGAGTACGTAATGGTAATTGAACTGAATCGTAAAAATGAAAAAAAAAACTAAGTGAATCAAACGACGATAGACGGATCCCACGCATCGCAGACTGATCATAAATTTGAGAAAGCTCATGCAGACAATTCGCCAACATTTCTATTAAACGCATTCGATGTTAGCGAGACTGGTTCTGGTGACGTGTGCGGACTCCAAACTGTAGCCAAGACAAGTCTCGACTTGATCGAGCGCGTCCCGTCCGATCGCAACACGTCATCTTATGTATACAGATAGATATAGTGTTTGTAAGAGGGGGGATGTCGGAAAAAACGGGCGCGGATTTGTCAGGCGTGGGCGGCAACTGCGCCCGCGACCAAACAGGTTAGTAACTCGCTGCCCTAGCACCACACAATTTATTTTTTTATTTTCTTCATTATAGCACAGGGCTGCAAAAGCAATCTTGCAATTTCATGCGTCTCTATACCGACTTCAGTTTTTGTTCTTCAATAGGTGTCGTGATAAAAGAAACTACGTCTGAAAACCAGAATTAACCCTTCGGTACATATAAATTGAAATACAAAACGTTCGTAAACACAATATTGGTTGATGTACAACTCGATAATAGCTAGTTGCACAATAGCCTTCATTGAGGCGTGCACAGGAAACCAATTTGTAACAGCGGCGACTAGATCGCGAAGTGGGAATGCCGCTTGCTAGCATTGTGATTACGAACCAGTTCCCAAATATCTAGGTCAAGTGAAAGGCGATTCGATGTTAAAATCGGTGCTTGTTGCGGATACGCATTGCACCGCGCACTTCCAAACACATCTACAACTTGAGGACTAAAAAAATTATACAAATGTGCAACTTTGTGGTTCAGTAGTAATTAATAAAGGTAACTAAGGTTAATTAAGGCCAGTTACTGAAGATTTACTGAGAAAACGTGCAATATAAACTAGTGAAGAGCTGGAAAAAAGCGATAAACGAACTGAAAGAACGAAACGAAGGCAATATACTGCTTTAATGATTATCTACAGACAGCCCTAAAAGAAGTCTAGTGTACAACTGGATGCTGATAAAAAGTAACAAAAACGAATCCCGCGCTCGCGTATCCGTATACCAAATACGTATATATATAGTATAGCTGTTTGTGCTCCGGCTACTGGTTTTAAGACATGGCAGCCTAAACAAATAAGTGACATGTAGCCAGGTAGCGCTTTGTATCCCGTTCTCAACATTTGTTCAATATTATCTGATATAGTTTATTTAAATTGCGGTCAACCTCGAGTTTTTTATAACTGTTGACTGGGATAAGAGGGCCGCCCTTATTCCAAGATGTTTTATTATGACAAAAGGTGAAGCGTGCGTGACGGATATATCTCTGTCTACTTCCTCGACTGATATGATGCGTTTGAAAAAGCGGTTTATGTAAACTGATAGGTATGTTTTTGTGTACGAATTATTGAGAGTGAAGATACTAGAATATTTTGCATAGATGAATTTAAGCAATAATATTAAATCCAGATATTTCCAATAAATACTACAAATGCAGGAAATTACACAGTTGCAGACTCGGTTGAATTGTATGTACGAGTAGATCACATTTAGATTGCCTTTGTCAACCTATTTACTCCACGTACCGGTGATATTGTGAAACAGCGTTTATGGTAACTTTCATTTTTTGCATTTCATTTGATAGCGTTGCTCTACCATCAAATGTATAATTATTATAAAAATGCACCCATTCGAGTTAAAAACATTGGTTAGCAATCCGTAAAAGGAAAATTCTATGTTTTCTGGCGTTACGATTCAGTTTGAACGAATCTGGACTAAACTCAAGGTTTGGACTAATCTTTTTATCAAAATGTATTAATGGTTTTCAAATTGATACCCGCAAATCACAGGCTTCCTCTAACTATAGTAATTCAGGTAAGTCTAGCCCAAAAACAGGTCTGTGTACTGCAATTATTTAGATCTAATCTTCTAAACAGGATGTCTTAAATTGGTTGTTTCGCTCAACATTGAATCTAAAGGTTTACCATCGAATTAAGGACATATTTTTTTCTTCTTTGTGTTTTTTGTTACATTAAGTAAATTACCAAGTGTGAAATAAGTCACTGTAAACTTTAATCATTTGATGTGATCGATGTTTCTCTGGCTTATGCCAGAGAAAGGTGTCCTATCCCAGTTCCAGTTTCATTAACAAATACGTAGGTTTTTTGCAATAACATAAGGTCGTGTGAAACTTGTAGTAAAGTTAACAGTGAGTGTCAATGTCAATACTGCACTGCATAATCATGTTTGCTCGAACAAGACTTTTAGCGTGCACCTGACAAAAAGCTAGGAGTGATTGATAGGTCGCCAGATAAAGTGGGCTTCGTGCTCGATAATCTCGATATGTTGGTCTTATGTGTTGGATTATATGTTTACATAAGATTGGAATAGCAATGTCAAGTCCAAGTAAACAGAATCGGATATCGTGGACGATGATGACGAAATAGATGAAGGATAAACTTTAAATGGTTAGGGATTAGGCAAATGACCTTGCGAGAAGAGGCATGGCTGTATTTTAATCTGTCTCCGCGTAGAATATTGCACCTTAAGATAGCACACACAGATGGAGATAGCAAAATGTTAGCGCAGCAACAAAGGCTTTCGAAACTGGTGTCGTTGCACACGTAATTGTGAAAGTGAGTGAGAAGGAAGGCATTGTTGCGTGTCCAACTGGTGGTTGCAGTGAGTGGTGACTACGACTAACTACTGGTAGTTTAGTACAATGTACGAGTATATCACGTAAGCGTGGGCAAAATAGCTTGCAGACTCAGATGACCATAAACCGCAAAATACCAAGTGAAGTTAGTTAGTAAAAGTAAGTTTTGCTTTTTATTTTATTATGTTTTTTGATTCTATAGTTTATCTTTATTTAGTCTGTGTGACGAAATTGCATATAAGGGATTAAAGGATGATACAGAATTATGTATCATCTAAACTTTTATAAAATACTTTTTTTCTATACGCACATGCAGAGTTGAATATATTTGCCGAGACAAGGCCCCTATAAAATCGTAAGCTTAAGGTCGTGCCTTTCACCTCAGCCTGTCACGAATGGAAGTAAAAAGTGTGGTACCGTAAATGTGGAATACTGTTGCCGTGACATAATACTGGTTGGCTTTAAAGGCGTGACACACAGATACGTATGAATTGCTGCCTTGTTTTGGAACGTTGACCTTAAAAGTAGAAAAACTGCGGGTTATAAATAGCGGAAAGACTGCAGTGTGGTCTAAGGCTGAGATTTTATGCACTTCTCAACTTCTATAAATTTCTGCCACGTCATACGTACTCCGTCTTGGTCTTCTCGCCATTTCCCGACTTTGAGGACTTCAAAAAGAAAAAAAGAATCTAATGGAGTCGCGTGATTCAGACCAATGCATGAGATAGGAATAAAATCTGTGCGGGCCACAGTCTGCGGTGTGCAGAAGCTGCACGGGCGAAGTTCAACGCACGGACACCCATTTTGAAATTATTCACGCGACCCTGTTTGATACATTATGTGAATAATTACATCACACATTAATAAATCATTAAGGTATTACTATTTCACGGCATTTACTGAAACTGCTTGGCGGTGAAAAGGATTTAGGCTGCCTTAGATAATTCACCAGATGCTGAAGAGGTATCAAACGAGTTTGAGAAATATGATGATCTTTATAATATTTACTTATTCTGGTTCAAACTGAACGTATTAAATAAAATGTGTGTACACACAGAAACTTAATTAAACCTAGTACAAAGATATCTGTGTGACGTAATCAGTTAGTCTTTTTAATGAAATAAGAAACCATAATCCCACACGACCATTCTTTTGTTTCAACGTCCTAATAACTGCTTAACTGCTTAGTAGAATCTGTCTTTAATTGTTTAATCGTGCTTCTGAATTATTTATAAGTCAGTATTTACAAGAGTCAAGTGAGCGGCTTAATGCTATGCATTGTATAAAAGCTAACTAACGTTACTACTGTCAGTAGTACCTCAATCTTGCCGGGTGTTGTGGGTCAACTTTCTCTTGAGGCCAGTACTATGTTTGTGAAAAATGCGACACCAAAATGTGAAACGATCATATTCATTTAAAAACTTCAAGTACCTAAAATCAAAATAAAATTCATCATACATCAAATCTACCCAGTTCTTGTATAATTTCAAGATGTCGGATGGCCAAGTTGTTCTAACGATCTAAATACAAAAAAAAGGCGAACTTCTCCATACATTTTTTGCCAGCGGTAAGGCAAGTCTTGGGCAAGTAATTGTGTGAAGTATTTTTTAATCACGCATCCGTCAACCGGGTGTGTCTAAGTGATCCTGCGGGCGCTAGCAAAGGGCGTTCACCCCCGGACGTTGACTTGATATCCAGCCCTAGACAGGTGAGGGTGGACATTGCTAGCTCGGTTGAGATACGAAGATTCTGTTTCACGAGGAAACTGCGGTAATCGGCTTCGGTTACGTGGAAAGCGATCCGAGAAACAAATGCTATTTAATACCCAAGAGACTATGATATTACGAGTAGGTACTTAAGTGTCGTGAGCCAGCTGCAATGTTTTGGAAGATTAACATCAACTAACCGTGGGCATTCCGAGATTGGTCACAAAAAATTCAGTTAGGTACATTAAAGATAACATCGAGGTAACTGTATATTTGGAAGCTAGGATAGTATTAAAATAATTTTATAAGAGCACAATTTTGTGTAATTAACTTTAAATTAAAAGAATGTAGGATTAAGGAAATGTAGCATTAACATGCGAGATAGACTATTAAACAGTAAAAATCCTGATCCTTGGAATAATTAAAATGTTACTCAGAAAGTAATTTTCTCTGAACAGTAAACACGGAGGCTGTATAAAGGATCCTAATGAGTAGCTAATAAAGCACACCCGGGGCGCGGCTACATCAAAGCTGGCTTGGTTACATGCGCCTGCGCATCCAGAGGCGATCAAAGCGCCGACATTATCGGCCACTTGAACTATCATCGATGGTCCCTCGTTACTACCAGCTACTGTGCACTATCTCCCGATCTACATTATAAGCTACATGTGCTCAGATACCAAGCTTTTAGGAATGCGATCTTATTTATTGCTTGAAGGGACCACCGTTTTTTTTGTGAATATTTTCAAGCTCATAAAAATTCATCTAGATAATAAGGATTCCAATGGCAAGTAATTTTTTGGGTCGATTTATATGGCTACCTACTCGTTTATCGGCTTCGGTTTACAATCGGTAGCATTTAAATGTTTTTTATACACATTTTAATTGCCGTATTTTTCCATTTACTGGCCCAAATAAACGTCGCCAACACACACGACAATACAACTTCATCTTAACTTTCAGCGTCTCGGTTTATTATTATTATTTACACTCTATACAAACATTGAAGCGTGCCTCGAAGCTCTGCACACCATACGTAATACAAATAGTCTGGACGCAGTAAAGCGATGCTTTTAACAAATTGCCGGGCAGATGCGTTCTGAAAGCGAGTAATCAAGGCGTGCGCAACCGCATCCTCACTTTATGTCAACCATAAACGTAAATCAAATTTGCTGCTACCGAGCCACGTGGTCAGTGATCTTATTGGCTGGTAAGTAAAACGATCAGACAGTTTGTTTTATTTAAAATAAGCAAGCAAGTAGATAGCACTCCTTTTTCTTTACCGCTGTAATGTAAAATCGTAATGTTTAACCTAAGTAAAACCTTATATATTTATTAGTATATTATGTATGTATACCGTTTTTACCTTTGAATTCCGTGTAGCTGGAGGCGAGTTTCTACACTAAATGGTCTAATGCATTACAGAGTCCCAATACAAAAGGAGAGTTGAAAACAAGAAAAAGAACTTCCATAAAATTATAGGTGGACTACGATCGTTAAAAATTAAGGTCGGACACGCAACTTCGTTCCCATCCCTTGATAGTTCTGTTAATATTCAAATTCTGTTGAAACTGGAGCCGTAATAGCACCATAAATTGGGAACACAAAGCGATCGATAAATACTAAAAGACTCGTAACGGTCGAAACGGTAGCTAAATAACTTTGAAGAACAATACCATTATTGTGCATCTGTCATTGTTCTGAGATGTCCACTATTCAGGACAACAATCGAAAACAAACTAGTCCGAGGAGTCTCTACTGGACCATTGTGGATATACATCGGTTTTCTCAATAGCACACCCGTTGTAACTCTTTGTGAGATGTGACCTAAGGTTACTGAGAATGACCTCTGGACCAAATTTGGAAGCGCTGCTACTAGATCGCTCCTCTCGCATTGTCCACTACAATGGACCGCAAGGATGAGATCACAGAGGGGCGAACCTGCTAAGTATTACACGAACAATAGACACAAAGACCAGTGTATGTTTACCCATGAATATGTGGAATATAATAACACAATGCATGCTATGCTAATAAGATTTACAACAGGTTCACAACCACTTTTCTCAAGATAAGCTTCGTGTATAACGAATTCGCGTTTCGAGTTAAATTGTGTATGTGCGGACCCACGGATTGTTTAATGTAATCCCGTTTTTAAATGGTCTATTTAGACGTTTCTGCTAACAGTAATAGTGCAGCATTGTTAAGTAAATTAATGAAATTATATTCACTGTCCTGCTTATAATTCTGTGTCAGCGGCCATTCAGACAATAGACAATAGGCGTATACATTACATTCCTAAGCAGTTCATGTCGTTGTGGTAGGGTTTTGATAGAAACTGATCGCTGACTGCAATATAGCTCTTTTATCTTTCAGAATTGCCCAATTAGATCCTGAACTATCCGTGGACCTCATGATCATGAGCTGCCATCGCTCGTCAGGTCCCGTCGGAGACTTTGACATCATTCGAGCAATACAATGAGTCTTTTGTACTTATGACACTTAATGATAAAATACCTTGCAAAAGTTTAATATACTCGTACATTAACGTATAAAGTCCGCGATATGTGACCGTACTGTGAGTGGCAACATTTGGCAGATGTAGCTATTTGGGCAATTATAATCGGTGTAGTGGTTTAGAAGTCCGGGGCATATGTGCTCACATATGGCCTGGATTAGCCACTCTCTCTCGGCCTGGTGAGTGCGTCTCGCGTTACGGTCTCGTCTTACTAGCTCAGTGCCTTCGAGTGCTACGATTACGAACGCCGTGTCATTTAAAAAGCCTTAACTGCAATCCTGGTTTACGGCCTCTTGACATTGTTTTTGAAATGCATAAAGTGCTAAAGATTACAGCTTATCTTGAGTGTGCGGCGAATGCTAAACCTTTTATGTTTCGTAATGGGGCTGTTTGAACACTCAGACTGTGCCGCCGCTGTGCCATTTGCCACAGGTCCCTTAAGACTACTTAAGGAATTCATAATGTAGGCCAAAAGTTTTTAGGTTAAAGTGCCAGGCCAATGAAAAAAATACCACATTAGCGACGACAAAAAGCGAGGGTTATATTTCTAAAACAATTTGTAAGATTTTTCATAACATTGGTTAGTCCGTAATAGTTCACCGAAGCGCTCATAAAAACTTAATCTGATACAACCGTGGAGGAGCGAGGGCAGTCATAGGACCACCCAAGTGGGAAGTGATCTATTTCTTGGAACCTGATTTAAAAAAACCGAAAATATAACGATTATTTTGAATAACTAATATAGATCCTTGAAATTAAACGATATTTACTAATTAAACATTGCGTACTGAATTTTAATGCATGAGAGTGCATTCGTAGTTACGGTGCAATAAATAAAAAATTCGAGTCGCCAATAAAACGGGACAAAGCGTCGAAAATCGGAGAATAAAACCGTACTGCCACAAAATGATTTTTGACATAAATATTATTTTTACGGCATTATTATGCGCGGCTCGTATACGATCCGTAAATATTTTTTACTAACGACCTTTTACGAGCTGACCGCTCGTTCGGAGTGGACAATTCCATTTCTTGAAACGTGTGAAAGTAAAACATTGAAAGGGTGGGTTTGACACTGGCTATAAAATAATAATGCGTGCGCGCTGACCGGCCGGGGTCGTATCGTAAAACCGATTGGTCAAGCAATGACGGATCAAATATGTATGATTATGTTCTTAGAAAAGAATTTTATGAATATGGGTCAGCGGTGTCTTGGGAAAGGAAATGCCGTATCCGAACTTGCAGTACAAATTGTGCTTGCAGCAAACGGCATAAATGCAATAAATGCCGGTTGCATAAATGAAATGTGATGTAAGTTCCATTGTAAAAATATTTCTTTATGCATGCAATAACAAACTTCACATTTTATTAATGAAAGCATACTCACAGCATTCAAGCTAACCTAATATTGATTGATAATTGCAGTCCATTATTATCACGGGACCTCAAATAGTGCTACACGATTTAAGTCAAAACTTGATAATCATGCACTTAAGACATGAGACACATGCAAAATGTTTGAAAAACACTACTTCAACCAATAAATTAAAGAGATTGATGTCTATAATCCGAAATACTAAGCAAAATATTTTAGAATACTAACTTTCAATACTATTTTCTAATTGTTTTCAATACTTTTTTAAATATATTTTTATTCAGTCTTGAATCTAAGCGTAGACATACCGATCTTGCGTAGGTACAGAACTAGTGACAAACAATAGGTGCATTACATATTCACTAGTGTACCTACCAACTAGTCTAACAGTAACCCTTGTTGTCAGATCACGTTTTCTGTGCACTAGCACGTGTGTTGCTCACCAATTAATAACGGATCGATTTGTTTTTACTGAATTGGAACCTACCATCGTTTTATTGTTCGCGCCATTAAACATTTATAGAGATGTAAGAATTTTAATGGTTGTAGACCAGATATTGTTTGATTTATTGTTGTTTTAGCACGTTTTAAATTCTGTTTAGGTCCTCGTTCAAATAGGTTTGACATATCTCAGTTCTGTGTTCTAACTAAAAGCTTTTTTTGCTGTTTTTAAGCGTAAATGTGTATTGGGAGCGGTATTGGCTCCCAATTAAAGCTGCATAAAATTAACTTTAACGGCGGAAGTCATTAAGCGCTCTTTTTTTCAAGAAACTGCAGCACTTTTTTAACGAAACTGCAGTATTCAAGTTAATTTTTTTATTTTTATTTTTAATTATTGGGATCACTAGTTGGGGCCCTCAGATGTGTATCAAATGCATTATCGGCCGTGGGAATTGGATGTGTGCAACCGAACTAACCTGTTTTGCAAGTGCATGGTGCATATGCAAATATTGGTTCCACCAAACCGAATTACGTATTCGCATTTACGCCTCCTTGATAGGATTGCACCGGATTATTAATAGGAGGAATTAGTCATTACTTTATTTGTGATCTCGTTTGACTTTTGCCTTTATGATTTTTTATGATGTACCTTATTTCTGGGAGTTTATTTACTTCAGGGTGTTGATAGTGGTCATGTATTCCATAGTCTACATTCAATCTCATAGTCTCAAAGCCCTATTTGAAGAATTACGGTAAAGAATGTACCTTTACATTTAAATTTTGTCCTACGTTTGCCATTTAAACATCAGTATTACAGCTAATAATGGTGATAAATCTGCTAAATTTAATTTAACCCTGGTAAATGCTTACAATTTACCAATAAGGAAGGTTGTTTATGAAGCCATGAAGCGGAAAACCAATGTTAACTTTAATAATATAATTGCAAGCTATCTTACTGAACGACACTGTGATTTTCAACAGTAATATACACGGTAATTAGTAGTAAACAGTGCTTAGCATTTATTGCTACGACGTTGTAAATAACCTATTAACTAAGCTATTAATTTGCATAAGGAAGTAGATATATAAACCCTTCAGTTTTAACCAGAGAGCCAAGGTGGAGTTAACCACGTGGCCAGCCTGCTTTAGTTCACTCTCTTATTATGCTATGATTAAAAGTAGGGCAATAGGTTACAGATTGTTTATTGATCAGGATTCAAAGAAACAAACTAGATAATAAAGTAAAGATGTCTTCCGTCTGCTGGCTTTTAAGCTAACTACTGCATCCTGACCAAAATTGAATGGTCGCCGCACTTTACATATCTATTTATGTATGTATGAAATCAACCAGAAACTTAATTTACAAATTGTTGGTAAATTTGTCCGTGTTAGGAACATACTCGTGTACCTACGCATTAACGTTTTACAGCTTAACGAGATCAAGAGAAAATCATTGTATCAAGAAACAATCACTTACCTACTAGAGAGTGGTGGCAAGAAATTAAACAATAAAAACAAAGGGTTCGATTTCCCACCCGTGGGACTATGCAGATGAACAATACGATACATACCAGTGGAATACATTAACGCACCGCGCTTGCGCACTGTGACAATCAAAACATTGTGGTGCATAAAAGCGAAAAGAAATCATTACGCCCCGATTGCTGTCAAAACGGCGCACAATTACAAGATTACAGTTGTAATTATTGCTGCATTTGCATAAGACAAAGATTGTAACGAATTTATTGTAATGACCACCTGCGGATCTTAAGAAATTATGTGACGTCGCTTCGCATGAAATGGTCTCAACGGATTTTGACTTGGTTTCTTGTTATTTTTAGTAGTAATAGGTACTACTACTACTTATATTAGTGTGCTAAACTGTAGGAACTCATTAATAGTAAAAAAAATTCAGGTTTGTCAGGATTCAGATAAAAAATTCGAAGCGTTTACCATAAGAACTGCATGCATAAGAAATGTTAAAGAATTCAGTCGTCCATAATCGAATTGTTCCATGCGATAAGACGATTCGTGCATGGTTTATGGGCTATAAATCGTCAAGGCTGTGCGATAACTGTAACCATGGTTTGTAACTATGAAGGTAAAATCTACTGATAGGGGTGTAACTTATTGATAATAGTAAAATGCATTTTCATGAATTGTTTTATATATAAACACTGAAAATTTTACTGCATACAATTTACATATTATTAAAGGATACGTTACATTTAAATAATTTATGAAAATGTACTGAGTATGTAATTTTTCAAATTTTTACTAGACTTAACTACAATATTAATAAGAATTGACGACATTTTAGTGATTTTATAGATAAAATAATGTAACTAGCACGTAATATTCCTTTCAATTTAAACGAATTATGTTAAAAAGTGACCAGGAAATGTACTTATTTAAAAATCATAGTCCTGTCACATAAATACGATGACAAAATCACGGAGCGTGTCATAGTTCGGTTCCCACCAATTAGGACCCCAAATCCTTTCGCAGGGGAGGGTTGAGGGCTTTTAATTAAATAGCCAAAATAATGGACTGAATTAGTATGGGAACTGATTTGTTTGATAAGCGAAGGGAGGCCCTTAAATATGTGTAACTTGAAAATATATCACACGGAATATATTCAAATTCAAAAAACTTCAAAAACCATTCCTATATTACAGAAAATATAAGATTTTATAGAGATAGACAATGAAAGGCAGACTAAAATACGGCGCGACTAATCTCTTAACATAAAAATATTTACACTTACAATATTTTATAATCCAGAATGAAGTCTTCCAAATTGTTTGACACATACAGACGGAGTAGATCATCTTGAAACATAACATACTGTCAAGGTCTCGAATATAAAAACAAACAAATCCGGGTGTTATGTGGAGTTAATCCCATATTTTCAGCTTTGGAAAGGGAAGGGATAGATCACGAAGAAATGCCAGACGAAATCGGATACATGGGGGACTACCATATCGCATAATACAATCAAATTACTCATTACGTGTAGGTACATCAGCGGCCTTATCAATGTTAAAATTAACAACATTATTTACATATTTTATCATTTCAGGTTTCGTGAGTTACACATTACCTTTTATAAGTCTCCATAGCAACGTGACGACCGACAACAGCTCATATTGAATTAAATCCTCTACAAAATCAAAACTTCAAACGCTTATACCAAGTTTCGTTAGCTCTTGGCTCTTTGAATTAATCTGACGATTTGTTGGTTCAGAACTTTCTGGAATAATAAAAAAATGTACATGACCGATTTAACCCGACAAAGTGTGAAGAATGTTAACAGTGCACATACGTCAGTCGACGTGTAAACAGTGCAAGCGGATCCGACAATGCACCGGCCGCCCACGGCCGTCTGTCGATGACTGACAATATAAACAAATTGTGGAGATTAATGCGGAAAGTACTCGAGATTAGAGAACAAAAGGTCCTTGACATCTTTGAGCGACGGCTTGAGTTATTGCAATAGATTTTGGCAAACATAAGGACGACAATGCAATATGTGTAATAAGGGAAGTAGGTTGGTTGGTTGGTCGTTTTCAAATATTGCTTAAAAATAAGAACTTAGAAACTGATATTTATAAAGAATTTGGTACAGATACACTTGCGAAATCTTTTCATGTCAGATGATAAGATTACAATCTACGAGTATGTAGTTCAAATATATCAAATGAGACATATCAATTTATCAATTTTCACAAAGCTGAAACATAATCTTAGTGTTCAAGTGTCGTCAAGCAAATTGTGTCAACAACTGATATTAAGTGAATTGAAGCTGTCAGAATGTTAATAAAAATAAAAACATTAGATGCTAGAAAATATTTGCTTTTATACCTATTATAAAGGTTTGGTTTTTGTAGAAGAAAATATTAATGAAAAAGTAACAATTGCCATCACATAACATTGTGTACTAAAAAAACAATAGCACAGTTTCGAAAGGCGGTCCCTCGCAGCCCATTGTAGGGATTAGGGTCGATGGAGACAGATCTTTGACCCTTTGCCCCTATTACCTACATGAACAAGTGACTCACTTGCGAAATCCTGTGTTCGATAACCATTGCGTATTATACTAGTGAATGCACGTGGTTCTACTCAATCTTGCGCTATGTACAAAAAGGTTTAAATGGTTAAAGATTTCTGGTGAACTTTCAAATCTACTTTCGCAATGGCTACAAAAAATATTTGGAAGTATCAAAAACCATCTACTATAATTGTGTGTAGTAGACGAACGCTTAAATACGAACAAAACTGTAACCAAGAATACTTACGATATATTAAACTGTCAACACTAGAAATAGTATAGTACAGCACAGAAGTGACATAATGACAGGCAAGTCACCTTGTACACTAAATCAATGTTACAAACTGAAATGTTAGGTGACGCAATACTGCGCAATTATATTCACGTTTCAGATAAAGTCAATGGGTCAAGTTATAAAGACACTGATAGACCATAACGACTTAAAACTAGAACTTAGGGAAACCATAAAAATGGGCCAAAATCATTGGACAAATATCTTTGACAGATTCTGTTAGAATATAAAAAGATTTACTGGCAGACTAAGCAAAGCCCAAAGTCGCCCTCGACCGTTGACATGACATGTCCAAAACTGCAAATGTCCAACTATGGTAATTTTAATTTCAGTAGTTAACGTTTACATGTTAATTCCGTCAGTAATTAAAGACGACCCGTTCTGTAATTACGGACTTTATTCTACAAATGGACGAATGTACATACATTCACATATAGAAGAATATTACAATGCGTGTGAATTTTCTGCAAACGGTCCATGGTTCGAACTTTTATCTGAA
>DWAV01000067.1:0-31378 GCA_018231305.1 Noctuana lactifera
GCAAATTATACGATCTACGACATTCACATTTTGCAGATTGACTAATATTATATATGCTACCGTCATTATATTATATCAGTAATCAGTATTTAATGTCAACACTTAGCAAATGTACCTCTAACAGGACACTAATGAATCCTTACAATAGCAAGGGATTGAGTGTGCCTGTGATGCAGTTGATATATTTGAATGTTCGGAAGGAGTCGAATTCATTGATCTTTGTGTCTAGAGTCTGATGGAGGAGAGAATTCCTCCAGAAAGTATATTAGTGAGCTTTTATATTACTTCAGTTAAACTTTACGAATTGTTTATATAATATTATGTTGACTCGCTCCTTTCTTCACTCTTTAGTTAAGGTGATGGTTTATTTAATACCATTACAATAATCATCACTTTTTCACTTTCATCATTTCAACGGGGCCACAATGTTCTAGTACCTACTTATTTAAATCATACACAATTATGTGTATTATTCAGATTAGACAATATGTGTATTATACAGATTAGTCACGAAACTCCAGGAATGCACATAAAATTTCTGAAGGCCCTTTGTTGAATTGTTCTTAATAATCCTCATTTTGGCAAACTCGTAGATGGGTCGTCACGCCATGCGCCACGCTGCTGCGGCTATAATTCATGCAAGAGGATAATTTGCATAGAAATAGACACACCGAATGGTTGCCAATCTATTACCGACGACGACAGCGGGCACGCCACTCGCTGAGTTATGAATCCCCTATAACCATCGTAATTGAAAGGATGGACATCGGTTAATTAATTATACCAACGCCGATACTGTTTAAGTTAATTATCTTTTGAATGAATTTACTTTATTGCGATCAACTGATTGGTATAAAATGTATAGGTACATACATAATGTAGTGCTAAAAGGTGGCAGCCGAATATGTGCATAATGAACACGCAACTTATAATGGAGTATTTTAAATGTGTCAGCGCTTGCAAGTCTGCCGGAAATACTGGTTTGTTTAGCTTGCAGATTTATTTCTGTCTGTAGGGTGTCATCTTGGGGCGTCATCCTTTGCGATCGTCCCGTCCCGGCTGGGCGGGCGGGAATGCTTGGCGCTTGCTGACGCAAATTTCGCAATGCCGACTAGATGAGCACGCCGATTGAAATAAGGCGTATACGTGCTCGAGATGTTGCTATTATTCAAAGGACATTTCTAATTCACTTTTAAGATTATTATTTTGATGAAATGCCAAAATATATTCGTGAATATAAAGTGAAACTTAACATATTTATTTATCAACGTAGTATTGAAATTGAAATTAAGCTTTTCTTGATACGAGTTTAGTGGATTCCATTTTTGGGCTTAATTAAAGAATGAATAAAACCATAGGCTAGTAGTGTTACGGACAGAATGGTAAGGGCAAGTTATAACTAAATTTAAGCTTTAGAGTAGAACATGTACAATTTGCTTGGTGAGGTACTATCGGCAGCGCTGCCCCCGTTAATCCACCCTGAAGCAAATCAGTTCTCGTGTTTTTGTCGGGGAGGTTTGATTCCGGATATACTTTACTTGAGGCGAGCATTAGATACAGTCCTCATGATTAGTAGCAATGCATCCACGTACGACCTTAGAGAGATTAGGATTTCTATCTTATTTGAGTATGGTCGTAAGAGCCCATGGGTCGATCACATAAGTTCGCTTGTTACTCATTTGAGATTTTAAAAATCTATTATACTCTGTGTAAGTAAACTAGATTTGGACAATTAAAAGTTATTGTAATAATAGTGCATGCTTTGATCTTATCGGTTAATATAACCGAGGCGTGAAGTGTAGTTATGTAGGTGTCGTCTGCAATGTAGAACGGGCATCGGCATCAGAGCCGCGTGTCTCGTCGCAATGTTGCCGAACAAAATGCCAACTTGGGTCTCGTAATGCACATTTGTTAGGCCTGAGATCGCGTTCTTTGGTACACCGCCAGAATGACCGATCCTTTTGGCGTGTCGATACGCCGGTTATACCGCTTTGTAAGCGAAAATAATGCCAGTTCAGAGACTAACGAACTTTTCTTGTGTGACCTATTAAAACACCGCAGCGCGCATGTGAAATCTTAATCCTCCAAATATGTTAATGACTCTCATCACTATGTATTTATTTTATCAATTCTTCTTTATGTATCTATCTCTATTTTATTTCGACTAAAATCAAGGTTCAATTGTTTAATAAATCCTCGATTAAGCGTATTATATCAACGAATTATATTTGCTTTCATAAATCAAATAAATGATTTAATTAAAGGTATATATTTTTGTACTGTTTTAGTTTTACGACATTACGTATGTTTAACGCAATGCGTAGGTTGTCTGCGGCGTCATCGTCACGGGGCATACTTGACCGGCTTGTCAAACTTGTTTACTGCTATTTGTCTTTAGACTACTACGTTATTATTCTAAACCAGATTTTGTTCGCGACTGCGTTCATGTGGTCTTAATATATCCTAGACAGAACTCTTACTACCCAGAGTAAAGCCCAAGTATGATTTTTTCCTGACATCGATAATGTGCTACGAAAATGTCTGACTGACATATTTTAGTGTTGTGTCAATATGTTGTTTTGTTCTTTCATGTTATAAAAGGCCACGCGTGGGACGTTGGGCGTAACGTAGGTACATTACATATTAATCTTTATACTACGTTCTGACATACCTTTCAGTTATATAATTATGCTAAATAGATTGTAAATAAATTTATTTTAAATAAATTTTTGGGTTCTTTAATTTCATTATTACTGGAAAATTATTATATTTATACTCATCAGTTGCAGTGGGATAAAATCAGCTGACATCTTATACTCACATGGTTTTTTCTGTCTGTGTCTTAGTTTTGAAAAAAGCGGCGACTGCTTGGACTGATTATGACTTGGACTGTTAAAACTGATTAGGCATAACACATCCCGTGACAGAAAAGGTAGTTTCGATGACAGCTTTCCTTGGGGTGACAATATCCACCCCGGATGCAATCAGTGCTTAGGTACGCCACTGCCTGGTTCAGCCTAGTTTTAAAAAAGACTCGTTACTAAAAGAAGACTTGTATCTGTATTCGAATTCTTTCTAGCATTTGTGCTATGTCGTCAATGGCGCCGCGTCGCTGACGGAGCGATAGTGACGCGGCGCCGCGACAGAGCGGCTGATGAGTGTACGGTGTACCTAATGTTAATGTATTGTTGGAATATTTTTGTACCACATTGTACAACCAGTTTTTTTGTACCGCTTTACTTTTTATAGGACAAAATATAGGCTCTTACAAGAGCCTATATTTTAATTAAGTCATTACAATGACTCCCACAGAAAGTTAATAATTTTGTCTATTAAAACTTAAATAGAAAATCCATATTATGCGAATGTTACAGCGATTGTCAATGCAGTAGTCAGTAATAGTGCTAAGTTAGGTATACTATTTCTCAATGATGCTTTATAAATATTAAAATACATATATATCATACTCATCTACCTCCTAAAATGCAAATGTTTAGCTATGTTTATGTTAGTCTAGTTTCCGTTCATCTGTCCATGATTTTGTTTCTACAATAAATGGTGCAATGGTATGATTAGTAATTGTTTATTTTATATTTTCAGGTAATTAACCTTCACGTTCCTTCTTACTGAATGGCTAAATGCTTGGCAAGACTGCACAACTGCGGTGAGTTTTTAAGACAGCGTTAGGTAATAATTAGTTACGCTTGGCGAAAAATGAATAGTACTCTTCACCTCTACATCGATTAGCTGAAGATTCCTAGTGTTGACAAGCACATTGTCGCATTGAAAGACAGGAACGTACTATGTTATAATTAACATGCATTTCTAAGTACGAGTACGTACAAAGTTGTAATTCGTGCAATTTATTTGCTTTTATACATAACTTAATCTATAGATATGTTTTGGCAAAATTTACAGCATCGAAATTACAATTTGTTTGACAAACATTACAACTTTTTTCTGTATAGTGTCCTGTCTTGCTATGAAATATAGCAAATGGTGTACAAAAAACATCAATTGCGGTTCCAAGCCACCAACCCGATGAGCAAAAGTTCTCTAACTAAGGGATTCTCTTTTATAAAGTTTATGTAAAATATTAGGTGTTTAACGTTTGTACCCATACGTTTGTACCAATTATATCTACTTACTTTTCTTTCCTTCAAAATCTAAAATGAAAATAGAAATTATTGTGTTTCAGTTCAAATTTTCTTTATTGCTCACGCTGTTGGCTGCTAAATTGAATCTGTCGCGGAGTTCATAATATACCTGCTTGAAAAATTTAGATCTATATATCTGGTAGACGAGTAACATCAGTCGGAATTGCGCCTACGCTTCAACGCCAAAATCTGCGTTTTATTCATGATTTAATGGACTGTGTTTAGAAAATAGAAAATCACTATTAATGTGCAGACGTAGATTTTTACACGAGAATATTTTTATTTTCTTAGACATTATCATGATTGTTTGTGTTCAATTAGGTCTGTTGGTTTGCTCGTTTGGACGTAGGTATATAATATATATATGTGACAAACTTCCGTACTTTTGACATCGTTTTTATTATAGGTAAATATTTCTACAGTTTAATTATACGAGTAGTATAGATAATTATTTTAACTATATTTAAAAAATGTGGTTTTCTAGTGTTATTAATAATAAAATATTATTTCGTTTAGATCCTCAAACTTTCCTCAGTCTTTAGCTTCTTTTTAAGTTTTTAGTAAAAGATAATTTTATATGTACACAAATATAATTTGTAGAAATTTTATGAAACAACAATTCATTTTTTTGTAACTAGGCGGCATATTTTGTGTCGGCTTGTTTTTCGCGTCTCAGAAATAGACTCGGCCACTACTTTGCTAAATAATATGAAAAAGCTCGCGATTGGCCGTGTACGAAATGACCATCCTCATCAATCAGCTGCTTGGATCATGTCCAAGATTTTTTCCACGTTTAGGTTTCGTAGTTTTAGTTCAATAATTCGGCGAGCTCGTGTCGCCCTCCCACTGTCTTGCAACAAAATGTTTATCTACCTTAACTTATAACTTGTACTTAGTCATACTGTTTTTAAGTCATTGGCTCGGATCAGCTACAAAATATTAACATGTCAATTTGTCGAGAACTCTACGTCTTTCCGGTATGACAGTTTTAATTAAATCTCTAAACAACAGTCCAACGACAAAGTTAAGCTTGTCTCTCAATCCAAGTTATCCTTTCGTTAGAGCACTGGAACGGAGTTGTGGGGTCAGTGGAAACGTGAATCCGACTTCACCTTAGCTGATTTTTTTAAAATTCAAATTTATAAGTAAATAAAACCAACATAACTCTTTTTACATGTACTATCATTTTAAATAATCTTACTTTTCGTTTGCCAAACATATTGCCAGATTGAAGCATTCGAATCTGAGTTTCAAATGTTCAAGTTACTTGAATTATTACCTTTAGGAATAATCAAGCGGCCAACAATAACGTCGTTCTTGTGATTACTCTTACAACTACGAAATTCCTGGCTCGCGTTTTCATTTGCCAAACAGCAACGTCATAAGTGTCTCGGAAACGGCTAATAAACACTTTCGCGCTTGAGTCTATTGATTTATGTAGCCAAGCAAAATTGCTGTTACTGAACCTACTCAATAAATGTCATTTTTCAGTAAACCATTAAACATTCGTCCGTCAACACTAAGCGCTATACAGGTGACAGCAGGCTGACCTACATAATTTTTGAAGACTTATACCAATAGGTACATGAACTGGCGAAAACAAGTTTTAGTTGATTATTCTTACAATAGATGGATTTGTATTGTTCTTATTATCTTGTAAGTCTTCCTAAAAATGTGCGGGTTACGAGTAGTGACATCTTCTGCTGTTTAAGTGCGGCAATTTTGCGTGATAAATTATGATTTCTTTGACACGCTGCGATTTCTTTAGTTGGTTTCTTACTAGCGAGAGAAGACGGGCGTTGAACTTTGATCCTTATTTAGATTATAGAAGTGGATACGACGACCGACGCAATCGGGCCACGCTTGCTCCGCGAAATACGAATGATCGTCCAGCTTCCGCAATCTGCGCCAACTCTATACCTCATCTTTAGCCCAATATCGTTCTACCAATGCTATGAATCAATTACAGCATTGAAATTTTTTAAATCCTTATTAAGGTCTCGGGAAGTATGATAATAGTAAGAAGTGAGGACAAACACAAACTTTTATTTTTTATCGGAGAAACAAAATTAAACGAGCAAATTATCATAAAGGATAACTAGTGTTGCTGCGACCCACAGGCATCCATACTCGTTCTCACAGGTACCTAGGTACCACTCTCATACCTGAGACCGCGCTAGATGAGTAGCTGTTCCTGACGAAGACTGCATTCAAAATGTTTTCGGGCAACCACGTCTTTTCGAAAACACAATAATTCGCTTTAGAAATGGTTTTGGCATTTGTATCTTCCCGGTCGGCGGAAACTAAAAAGTTCTCAAAATCAATATTCAAAAGTTACCTTTATTATTTATTTACGTCCTCTAGTTTTTCAAAATAACTCGCAAAACTAACGACATAGCAGTACTGTAGCGAAATATAGATGTGGTTCAGAAATAGAGTCCCGGAAGCGTCCGAACGACCCGTTTGGTATTTGTTCAACGTTGACCTAAAACAGAGCTCGCTTTGCTCGTTTGTTATTCGCGTTGCCGCGTGGACTATTTGTCGCTATGACTTATATAACTCTTACCCTTTGCAATTTGCTTTTGGATTTTTTATACTCTCCGGTAATAGACCCAACATGCCTCGGTCGGTGATCGCAGCTGTTTTGAACGTATGAAATATGTAAAGTAATTACTAAAATAAAGACTTAAACATGTTTGTCCCGTGTAACGTGAACTCGTCACGCGGCACAATGCCAGGGAGTGCAGAACCGTACCACACGTAGAACATGACGAATGAATGGAAGAAATCACGTGTGGCAACCATTAGGTTAGACGCCACCGAAATATAACTACAACCATAACAATCTGTTAAAAGATATTTTAATGTTAGCTTATGCCCAAGGTTTCGTACGTTTCCACTGGCTTAAAAGATTTGTCTTAGATTGCCATCTTGGCAATGAATTGTCTGTTTTTGTTATTGTGTAAAATAACTCTTATTATTTACTAACTAACTACCATTACCAAGGGCTTAACCCTTGGTAAATGCGTCTACGTAACATTAATATATTTTACTCTTGGGTATCTCTATCAATACACGTTGGAGCAGGAGATGAAGTATGTTCAAGGTCTTCCCCCATTATATGGTGAGCGCCGTGCCCAGCAGTGGGTCAATGAAATCATTTCACCACATTTTAAGTCAGTTCTTTGGCGAATTAAGTACTTAATATTAAAAAATAGCGATAAGAAATTAAGAACCTCAAAAATATGTGTCGAATTCTTTAGCTCAATTAGTCGCATTGAGGGTTCGCATTGGTCACGTGTAATGTTGCCAAGCAAATAATTTTATCCATGCACTGTCTGGCTGGGAGAATCATTTCACACTGTCGCTACGAGAAAATTTACTAGTCTTTGGGATAAATACAAAATCCGATATAAAATACGTTCAGCTTTGTTGCCAATGACCGTAAATTTTATTTAATCAGTAATCTTGACGGCGCGGCTGCGTGCCTGTTGAAAAATATGCGCCGCTCGGAATTATAATTGTAGCGGTTTACATTTTGGTAATAATATTGATATGATAGGTATAGGAACCTAAAGTCCATGTTTCCAACTTTATAGTTAATCTACTTTGTACAAGTATATTTCAACGTGTCACTCCATACCTTAAATCCAGTATAAAGATTAACACTGGCAACACACACTTCAGGCACTAAGGTATAGATAGAACACACTTTATCGGGTAGCACGCACTTTATATTTAGCAGTAGGGCATAACCTGTAAAACTTTAAATGTTAATGAATATATATAAAAATAACCAATTCCAGTTTGTTCTTTGAAATATAATTTTATTAAAAATATCACTTAAATATCTTTTATTACATTGGCACATTACCGAGAGAGCAAAGCATCAGGAAATTGTCGCTTTTTTCGCGAGGCAGTTTTCCGACTATACCTCTGTTAACGACGCATACTAAATTATTGATAGTGAAAACAAGTGCGCGGGCGCACCGTACCCTGATGATATTTATAAAATTTTGATTACGTGGGAAGTTATAGTATTAAAAATCTTCTTCTGTAGTCTATTATACTATATACCATACTTCAATGTGAAACGATTAATAGAAGGGTCAAAATATTTAAAATGAAAGTTTACATTTTTTAACTTGCACGGAAATGCCAATATGAGTTAGTTAGTTTTTTGATTAATAGATTAATTATACACATTAGTTCTATTTTGATAAAAGATTCGTTTCCCTACTGTAAAAAGTCCCGTGTGCTTGTGTTTTCGTGATGATTATTTCCTTCCCTATTATTATATTAGTGCTAAATCATTATTAGCTACATCAAAATCATTATTTCTGAAATAGTAAAAATTATATTTGAATCCGCATCCTTGTCAGGTCAAAATTTGAATCTGCTTCGCCTCCAAGTATAGAATAGTACATTTCATTACAGATTTTTGTATTATCGAGATCATTATTGTTTCGATGGAAACACAACGTGAGCCTATCTCGGGCGTTGCGTAACAAGCAAGCTATCACATCGTATGTACATTTATTGCGATCGGTATAAGTGGAGTAATTTCGTGTGTTTTTACAGCTGCATTTCGCTATAGGCCAGTCTGGGTGTAGTTCTAACTGTATTCCGACGATAAACAGACGGCCGCTGTTACCGACTCGCTGAAAACATCCTTTTACGTCATCAGCCCGTTATGGCCTCTGCTACGAATTGTTTTGCGTAGAGTTTTGTGTTTGTGGACAGGAGATTTATTAGACGAGATTTATTATAATATAATGTTGAACAAAAATCTCTTAAATTTTTAAAACTTTTGTTTCTGGTAAAATACAATAAAACGTTTCAACTGATCTCTAGTTATAATGGATAGATATGTAAATTTATTAGAGCGAAAAGTTACACTTGCGACTGTAACAATCAGCTGTGTTAGTTTTTGGCCTTAACCACTTTGTCTACCACTTCTATTCTTGGTAGAGATCCTCCAACTCGCCATCCGGTGAAACTATTAAAGTACTGACAATATTTAAAAAAACCATAAATAAATAGTATTTATCCTATATAATTGTAGTAAATTTATAAATAAGTACGAAGGATTCAATGATGTAATGTAAAATTTCTAGTAACAATGTATTTTTTCTGGGTAGACCTGTATGTTTATTACATCTTGATGGATACATTACAGTCTATAAACCTATATCAGTTATAGCTTGTTTACAGTTGCATATAACGATGTATGTGTACTTACGTATAAATAATGTCGTCAGTCTACAACCGGCGAAGAAATCCGCGCAAGATATATACCGTTGCCGGCAATTCATTCATCGACTTACAAAGTCAATTAAGATCCGAATTTAGACTTGCGCGGTAAGCCAAACTCTAAACGTTGTGTAAGCGAACACCTCTGAGATTACATCGACAAGGCGTCCGTTTGTTATTATTTTAAATAGGTATTGTAGAGAAATGTTGGTGCTCCTATGGGACTTTTTAAAGTATTAGAACACGTTAGAGCAAGAAAATCATAAAACTGAGCCGTGGAAAAATGTTTGCCTGATCTTTCAATACCTGTACGAAATCCTAGTTAGAATACATTTATGTTGTGTCGTGTCATTTTCAAACCTTAGTCAAGAACCGATGATCAAATTTACTATGTGGTACTCTATGTGGTATTCTCTCTATACTATGTGTAATTTACTGTGTGTAGTCGCGTAGCAATTATTTTATTACAGATTGAGAAGATAGCTACTTTGATTTTAAAAACTTCCTAACATTTGGTCTTAGTATGTACCAGGAAAACTAAGCTTTTTTATGTATCTGTTGATTCTTCCATGGCAAAGTGATATCGTTCATGCAATTTAGTTTTGTGATTTATTGTAAAGTACTTAATGCGCCACGTATGTTCAAAAATCAATTTACATAACATTATACTCAAAAACACATTTTCAAGAAATGTATGGAGCAACAAATGTTTTTGTGGGGAGCTACTTTAATCAAATCTCTGCAAATTAACAATTGACGTTTTTTTTATC
Organism: Noctuana lactifera; assembly: GCA_018231305.1. Lineage (NCBI taxonomy): Eukaryota > Metazoa > Arthropoda > Insecta > Lepidoptera > Hesperiidae > Noctuana > Noctuana lactifera. Next base: position 10,181 of record DWAV01000067.1, read on the forward strand.
CGATTTAGTTCTTTAACTATTTACTGTATTTACCTACCTAATAAATACTATTGCAATTCAGCGACGAGAGTGGCAACGAACGCGTCGTTTCGCGTGTTGGAACGGGGTCACTCGCCGCCCGTTTTTGAGATTTGTCCCACAAATCATATTTAGCTTAGTGACTGCCTATGTTTAATTATTCTTGTTTTTCTCAAACTGCTAAATCTATTTTTTGTTTCAACCATCATGAGGGATGTCTTTGCGTGAAACAGTAGCCTATGTAAAATATGTACGTATAAGAGATGGCGGACATAGTGCGAAGGGAGAGATGTATTACCGTTACGCCCAATTACACGTGATAATTATGATAGTAAAACAACAACAAAAACAATAAAATTATTCTTTATTTGTACACCACATATTTCAAAATAAAACTAAATAGAATGAACAATATTATGTAGGGAATTCGAGGAGAGTTTACATATACGAGTAGGTTCAAACTGTTCTGTGACATAATAGTCTAAAAGAGCTGAGAGTTCTCAGCGCATGCCCCTAATAGAAGTAGAAACGATGGGTTATAATAAAGTTAGGATCAACGTGGATTTGGCAGTAAACAGGCAGCAAAAGTGTATAAAATCGTAACATTAATTTCTTAAAGTATATACCGAAGTTTCTTTTTTATTCGGAATAATTCTAGAAATTTCGCCATCAGCTGTTGGCCGCAGACACTTGGTATCATGGCAACCTCTCGCCGGATACCTTTGAAAATTAAAAAAAAATTAACTTTACTTCTACAAAGTATTAATTTATACTATTATAAAAGCTGATACTAGCAGACAAACATAATAGGGTAACTGTATTTGTACTTTATATTACATTCGTGGATGTTAGTAATCTAAACATTTTCGAGTTATATATTTTTAAATTTCTACATGTTGTCAACTCTGTTTTAATAATTACAGATCATTTGTTACTTCGTAGCTAAAAAATAAGTCCGGTAAGCGATAAAGTACACAAGTAGTTCATGTTGATGCAAATTATCTATAGGACCGTGGGAGGCGACAGGTGGCATCGCCCACACAATCAGTGCCGTGTGCAGACCTGACGTCACCGTCATAGCCTTCTTCCTTGGACCTTCACTTTACGGAACTAGATCTAAGTTGCCGTAATATAGGCTAAATTTACTTTGACCTTGAAAAGTGGATATCTACTTACTAGGTTTATTTCAATATTCTAGACCAGAGTCTAGACTAGACATACTACCTATATATGAATGTTTGACAGTCGCTTTCTGCGGTCTTTCCCTATCTTTAATACTATACCTATCTCATATGCAACTTAGCAAAAACCTGCAATATTTTTTACAACATGTACCTACCTACCTTGGTGTGTGTAAATGGCGGTTAATTGATAGACAATTTCGGAGTTTGTTTTATCTGTCTTCTCCACAGTCTCCGTGTCTTCACTTATATTCAGTACCACAGTAGTAGTACTATTGAAGCTAGTACTACTGGTATAGTACTACTGGTATAGTACTACTAAAGGATAAACTACGTCAAGAGAACTATTCGGAAGCGGACTGATCGCATAGGTCAGTTCAGTAGATAAACCTCTCACGTGCGCTAACGGACAGATTACTTGTATAATGGTTACTTTTCTTCAAATATCGTATCGCTTATTTACTATATAGATGTTTTTATGATTTTACCAACGAAATTTTAACACTCGTTCGATTAGGATTTGGTTGACGCTTTTATTATGTATGTTTTAATTTGCGATGTATTCATTTTCCTGTTTGTCAATGCACTTCATTTTTTGTTCTTATCGCATCATAAAATTTAATTATTTTACCTACAGCACAGCCTATAGTTCTTTAAAATGATTTTATGTTCTTTTTAATGTTTCTAACAAATATGGAATATCAGCATTGAAACGATAATTTTATATGTATTGGTAAAACTAAAAGTAGTCGTAAGAAATAATCCAATACAGAGTCCAAAACAATTAATGAAGGTCGTGCAAATTTCCATTACAAGTTTGCGTGCGTGGCTTTGGCTCAACTTTGTTTTGTTCAACAAAATTACGTGGAAAAATGGCGAAAAACCGACACATATAGGAAAAATCGATACTGTTTTGTCAACCTCATTTGCTCTTATAAATTTTTGTTTATGAATTTATGATGAATATATTTGGTACGATATTTATAATTTTATTACTTTCTGACAAATTGAAGGAAAGTTTAAAAACATAGACTGAGATTGTTAAGAAAATTAAAAGTATGTCGAGTGGTAACGCGAAAAATAGACTTGGCATCGATAAAAGCTGTACCTATGCTTATATGAAGTAAATGATTTGAAGGCCAATAAGAACGTGCAATTTGTTCGGTGCTATTCTAGTAACGAAATGACTAAATGTAATGACGGACCGTGTGACGTATAGTGCAAAACACCGTTTTCATACTATGACGCATTCAGTGAAAAGTTCTATGGGGTGGGAAGTAGAGATTGTGATGAATAGGTTACGTCGTGAACGTGAACTAAACTCATGAATGCTTCATACCAAACATATTGTTCATAACTATTTGCATGCCTTGTTTATTATTATTAAGCTAATACAATTGCGTATATTTAGTTCGTTAGTATTAGTAGGTAGACTGAAGTGGCAATAAAAATTTCTAGAACTTTATGTGGATTGCCATTTCTTTGTTGCGTTGTAAAACCCTAACCAGCTTGTGAACAAATCAACGTTGCAGTTAGTCAGTTTGATTGCAAAAAAATCGATAAAAATGCATAAAACAAATTGCTTTACATTTTTTTTAATACAATGAAGTCATCATTTTGTACTTAAAGTGGCCTAAAAACTACATAGATTTCTTAATGTTTAATGTTTTTCCTATTTAGACGTGTATATTACTAACAAAACGAGTATAAAATGTTGAAATTGGCAATGGCACGAAGTCCATGTACCCGTGAGCCGTCATAACCGGCTGGATACTTGCAGTGAGTCAGCAACGGAACGCACGTGCGCGAGTTTGTTTACAATATTGTATTCTGTAACGCGTTAAGAAGTGTTACACGCATTATTAATGTCTTACCGTGATGTAACGATTGTCAAGCCAAGGTCTGTTACTTTCCGTCCAATATTGCCAGTTTTGAATGAATTAACACCACAACGTTTCACGAGCATTGACCGACACAAGTTGAATCGGTCGTAATCCGCTGACCGATTCAACCCTCATAATGCCGAAGTTGCCCCACTGTGTCTACCCGGGTAAGGAGGGACCCCTCGAGACCAACAACCCCTTCGCCTAGAGTACGTAGCGTCTCGGTGTAAGACGAATCCTTTTTCACGAGCATCTTTTTTTTATATATAATTGCGAGCGGACTGGACTGGCGTCTTGCCTACCGTAAGGTAAATCCCGGCAGCCAAATCTAAACGTAATCATAACAACATTTTCAAGAAAAGCAATTATTTTTACCATATTCGCGTTCGTTCACGGAGTTTTTAGTACTATATTTTCCATAACTCTCGTGAACCGACAGATGTTTTATTTATCCCTCTCGTATTTTCGTTTTTATTGCGAGTTTTAAACATTACGTAATACCTACATCTTATCTCGCCTTTGGTCAGTTAAAAATATCCAAGCAAATATGTACGTGAACTTATTTGTATTGCCCAAGAACATATCTAAAGATTTAAAATTTTAATTAAGGCCTGCATTAAGATGTTGAGCACCTCTTAACGAGAAAAAAATTACAATCCAATAGTGTCACTAGTCGGGTCTCAAAGAATTCTGCCTTTAAAGCTGGAACCAGATACCAATTTTTAAATACACAAACGATAAAATTATAAAACGAAACAATGCTTAGCACACTCAGTTTTTCAACCGATTTTAAAAAAGGAGGAGGTTCTCAATTCGACAGTAGTTTTTTTTATGTTTGGTTGTCCCTTATATTTCCTGCAGCTTAGTTCTTTCAGCTGTGATCGATTTTTTGTAAATTGTAATTTAACATTGCAAAAAATTACAGTCTCAAAATTACATTACAGATCTCTTAGTATAAATAACAAACTTAAAATACCACGAATATAAACATCTCTCCTAATAAGACTTTAGTGATGTACTCGTAAAAGGACATAGAAAAACTTAACACGCTCGTTTTTTGCTCATTTACTGAAAAATAAATTAGGGTAGGTATACGTCAAACTTTTCAGAACGAAGTTCATCTATGTTTACCTTTATAAATTATTTACGAGATACAATTATTTGCTTAGTGAATTACTTCTCAAAAATGCGTTTGACCTTCTCTGTCGCTATAGTTTGAAAGGATAGAATCGTATTGATAATATACGATTACACGGAAATTCATTGATCGCCTCGCCCAAACGCAACCACTCCCACCGATACAATTATCATATCAAAATGCGTAAGTACTTCCGATGCCCATCTAAAACCTATGTTGGTTTCGTTCTTCCTTTTAAATAAAAGTCTTTGCTATAATGTTTTTTCTAATAGTGATTGACAGGGAATTTAATTTAGCCCATCTGTCTCGAGGTTTGAGATCCAGATGTACCTACTCGTATTAGACACTAGACGTAAGCCGTAAACAAGGTTAACAACCGAACTATACAAAAGACAACTAATCCAAAATCTGATGTAGGTACCGTACAATTTGACGTTCATTGAGCGTATACAAATACCTTATGATAAGTTATGATGAATAAAAAATTTTGAGTTTGATTTTGTATATTGAACTTCAGACAGCTTACTTACTCGTACTTATATTGAACTTCAGATAGCAAACCGTACGCTACCTGTAACTACTGTAAGCAATAAAATAATGTTGTGTTTTATTTTATTAGAGAATCCATCGTCGTGCGGTGGAGGCGGAGGGTCAGAGGGCCCGGAGGGGCGCGCGTCGTGGCGCGTGACGCTGGACCACGACTTGGTGGAGACGCTGAGCGCGATATACCCGGAGTGGTTCAAGCCGCAGCACCGCCCGCGCAGCCGCGCCGCCTCGCCAGCCTCGCTCGCGTCGCCGCACACGCCGCACACGCCGGCCACTCTGCCTGACGACGACATCTTCAGGTCTATAACCTAACCTAACCTTATTTAGTCTCAACCCATAACTGTCTGTTTTGATTGTTTGAACGCGCTAAGCTCTGGAACTGCAGGTTGGATTTCGAAAATTCTTTTTCTGTATGATAGCCACGATCATGAGGAAGGTTATAGGCTATCAAGCAATAAGTTATATTATCTTAACGTGGAAAAATTGCGGACCACTTTATATTAAAAATAACCTATAAAAATTATAATATCCTATGCCAGGAGGCCATCCACAAATTACTGTTGGTTATTGATGTAGTGTTTGTTATATATTATGTGTAAAAAAGTGTATTTGTGTATGTGTAGTTCGGGCACGGAGGAGATGGCCGGTCGTCAGGCGAGCATCAGCGGCAGCAGCGAGCCGCCGAGCTCGCCGCCGCGCGGCTCCCCGCCCAAGGTGGTCGTCGATGACAGCCCGCTGCAACCCGCTATGGGCAAACATAAAGAGTGTACGTTGCATCCATATACATATATATTATTACATAATTATATAGTTTTCATTTAAGCCAAACAGCTCCCCGCCCTAGGTGGTTGTTGATGTCTGCCCGGTATGGCCCGCAATGGGCAAGCATAACGAGTATAAGTTGCGTCTACGTATAATTATTTGTTTTTATCTAGAAGCAAACGAGCGTGCAAAATACCTGATGTTGAATGGTCACCCTCCATGAGCTCCATGCATCAAACCTCATCTACACCTTTTTATTACAGATAGACTAGATTAAGTATCTATTTATTATCACATGTTAATAACTTATTATGCTGTTCCTACTACTTTCTATTACTATTTTTTTTTCATTGTAATTCATTTGTGACGTAATTGTTGACGAACGACTAGTCTTTGCATATTGTCTCAAGTTTGGCGTGGGCATGATGTGACGTGCCCATCAGAATGCAAGCTGAAGTTCGCACTTCCGCTCATTCTCGGTCCGCGTCCCGTCCCGACGTCTGCTTGCATCGCCAATAAACAACCCGCTTACTTGTAGACTACAAACGAACATATCTAATTAGCATTAAATACACTATTAATTGTTACGACACATTGTTCGTCCACCTCTCAATGCTCCATATGGATGGACACCATATTTTCATTTTGAATCATGTAAATAAAATATTTCATTTCGGCGAAACGATATAAGCGATAATTTTTTGTCAAAGCCCGCTGAAACTAAAACAGCAATTGGAAAGTTTGTTATAATTAATTCAAAACAACTGTTGAGCGAAATTAATGCGAAGCTAAGACGCCCAGTAACCCACAATATTCGGCCTACTGGTAGTGAATGTTTCGTCTGTAATACGGTCGCGGCATAACACTAGTTTCCTTGTGCAGTGTTTATTTATGTTGGCGTCGAGCCAGCGTTGTCCGCCCGTCGCACGCGAACGAGAATATAGCGCTCCGGTCGCCTACGCTCATCTCCTTCGTCTCTCTGCTTCCACCGATATATTATTTAAATGTATCGATCGACGTATCGATCACGTCGGCGCGGCGTACACTGTATGAACTTCATCTGTTACGTCGATAACCGTCACGCCCCGTCACGCCGCTAAATTTTGTCAACCATGGAGAGAACTGTTTTAGGTATTTGATTAATTGTGGCCAAAAAGTGCCACACACAACACTAAATCTGAATAAAAACATATAACTGGTACATATTTTTAATAAATTATTGTTGTATTTTTTGTTATTTTTTCATTAAACACAATTTTTTTATTTTACAGCCTTAAAGGTGAAGTTGATGATGCGGCGTCCCATCAACCAACTGGTGGCTCAGGGAATAATGCCCCGTAAGTGTTTTTTAGTAATGTACATAATAAAAATATAACAGCAATCTCGTATGCGACGATATCGAGAAGGCGCCCGTCTGCACTGTAACTATAGCAAATACTGCGTGGGTGAAAGAATTTTATTTACGACCCGAACACTGGGTAATGAGAATTTCTAACTTGCCAATAGAAAACTGAATTTTTAACATTTATAGAGCACAGACGATAATAAAATTGAGTCACTCAGATTAACGATACATTTAACGACAAAAAATAATTCTATTACAGCTCGCAAAACGCCACCGGCTTATTTTGAACAATGCAAACAGCTGGAGAGAGCAAAAACTGGAGATTTGCTGAAGGCCAAAATACAACGGCGACCCGATCGTCAGGAACTTGAACGAAGACATATTTTAGAACAGGTTTGTCAATTTATCTAGTAAAGTACCTGTTACATAGTTTTTTCTTTGTAAAATAATTTTTGCATGCCTTTTGAGGCTGACGTATTGGAACATTGCAACTTAAAACATACTTTAATTACGCTGTATTATAATCTTGCAAATAAAGATTAAATATTTCACAGTAACGGGTAAATTTGTCATATTCAAATTGTATTAAATTATGTTACTAAATTTTTCTGTTTATATTGTAGGAAAGCCACGTTGATCCCAGTTTGGCTGAAAAACAGCGTATGCTAAAAAAAGCGAGACTGGCCGATCAGCTCAATGACCAACTTTCACATAGACCTGGTCCTTTGGAGCTGATCAAAAAGAATATATTGCACACAGAGGAAGAAATTGAAGAGGCCGTTAAGAGTGGCATTCTAGCATTTAAAGCTACAAGTGAAGGAGCGTCAGGTCGTCCTCAACACCCATCCTCATATTGTGGGCCACCAGAGGAGGTGTCTCCTTCTCCATCACCACCGTCGACACTTTCGCCGATCAGTGTTGCTTCCCCACCCCAACATCCTGCGCCAGGGAAAGACAAAAACCGAAAGAAGAGTAAACAAAAACAGCAGCCAAAAGCACGATTCAAGTTTCACGAATATAAGGGCCCACCAAATGCACAAAAGTCTTCCTCTCCGCCTGGTTCCGTGGAGACGCCCTACGAACTGCTCCTACAGCAACAACAATTACTCCTTCAGCTCATGCTTCCCGCGTCACCTGCACCCTCGTCGGCATCTATAGCGTCCGACTCGTCCGACCTATATGCCGCACCTCCGCCTCCTCCATTACCCCCTTCTACTATCACATCCTCTCTGTCTTCTTCAGCTCGTTTTGAAGACATGAAAGTGTCAGATCTTAGAGCCGAATGCAAACGCCGCAATCTCCGGGTTTCTGGACCCAAGCCGCAACTCATCGACCGTTTGCGTCCCTTCCTTGCTGAGATGCAAGAAGACACTCCGCGATCTCCGGTGTCCGTTGCATCGCCTGAATTAAAAATCGAATTGGAACCATCAGAGGATATAGTGCAGTCACAGAGGAGACAAATTGAAGAATTGGAGAGGAAACTAGAAGCGTCGAGACAGCAATTAGAGACTGTACGACGAGAAGCCGCCGGGGCAGTTGCAAGTGATCAGGGAAGAAGATTGTTACAAGCACATTTGTGTTTTAATCAGTTGCGCGCGCAACTAGATGCCCTGCAACAATCCCACGCACCTGCTCCCTCGGCACCCCGTTACGTTTTAACCGCTCCAGATAATGCCCCTGACCGAGTGGTACGGCTATTTACCGTCACTTCACCCTCGACAAGTGGCGACGTTACCACAGATATCACGCCAGCCAAGACTGGGAACCCTGCGTATATCTTGAATGGTGTTAAAGTGGTACCAATAGCAATTTTGCCTGCTGCTCATTATGAACCAGAGCGTACTGTATCCGTACCTCCCCCGCCTCCACCACCACCACCACCGATGCCTCCAGTCACTTCTCTACATGATAACAACGAGGATAGCCAAATAATGGACGATGTTCTCGAGATTTTAGTTGAGAATGGAGAGCTGCCACCTTCAGCTGTTGGTGATGTAAGTGTGAGTCGATCACTCGACGCCGGATACCTAACAGCGGGCTCGAGTGATTTCTCTCCTGCAGATGTTCTAAGTGATGATGTGCTTGGAGATTCGCACGTTCAAGATTCGCTTGCTGCAGATGAGCTACAGAGAGAATTGAATGACATCCAAAATGAAATTATGAATCATGCAGACTTGCATGCAGTTAATGACGTGAATCGATACGGTCAGACTGTCAACGACATTGACACCGATTTGAACGTAGACTTGCTGACGAGTAACGGCTTCCATACTGATTTCGGTAACGCAGATTCGACGTGTAATAGTCATGATGATGACTTCTTCGGCCGGCTATTGGCCGGCGACAGCGATGACAGAACGCACACCGATATGGAAATCGTAGATGAACTGCCAGAAAGGATGAGCATGACGCCGCTTACCAATGGCGACATACTAGACCACAACCGGACGGCCTTCGAGGACATGGAAGATCTGTCGCTGCCATCGTTTCAGAATGAAGACACGCGGCACGAGACCTTCGAATACCATCCCTGCGAAATAGATTTCAAGGAGTTCGGAATCGATCTTAATTCCAACATGAATGTAGACACTGACAGTTACGAATACATGGATACAGAGCGGACGCCAAATTTGTTTGGACGCGGGCACGTGCCGCAGTGCGACCCGCTGTTGGGAGGCGTGTTGGCGCGGCCCGCACCTCGGCCCGCTCGGAAACATTACTCGTGGGACAAGATCGAGTTTGACGCCACCTGACCGCATTCCCGGAAACCGGTCTTCCTACCCGTGCTCCCTTTATGATCTCCGCAAAGCGACCCGCGTTCAACCACTTACTACTCTCGAGGCAAGATTGAATATGACGCCACTAAGCCACATTCCCGGTCTCTATCTATGCTCACTTTATGATCTCACTGAGCGACTCGCTGCTGGTCGGCTGCGGCTTGTTGGTGCACCAAGGGGACGCATTAACACGAAACTTCTCATAGCGAATGTCCTATACGATCTCTGTCAGAGGGAAAAGGTTCCGTTGAGTGGTTTGGCAGCATCTATTTCACGCTAAGTATACTAAAGCACATTGTGTTAGTTCTTGGGTTGTTGTAATTTGTTATTATTTGGATGAAGCATGTTTCCGTGGAAATCGCAAAGAAATCAGTTATTTGTGTTAAAGAAAATAAAGTAATAACGAAGCGCTACTGAGTAGTGGTTCGAGTAATGTGCGCTAGTCTACAATCAGTGTATCGTTCTTCCAGGATGGTGACTACTATAGTGGAAATTAGAAAATAAGCATGAGAAACACCAAGTGTTGACAATTTGTGAAGGACTGGATAAATTTATAAGTGTATGGTACTTAAAATTTGATACGAAATGTTTGTATCGCTAGATTTTAGTTAACTTATTGTGTTTGTTTTAATAGTGAGTGTTAAGCGTTCGCACAGTTTTGTGTGCAGTAACAAACTTGGCTCACGTTAAATAATAAATCCATTTTATTTACTGAGGCATATCTACTTATGTATATAATGAAAGTATAGTATAATACTCAACTTAGTTGTGGATTTCTGCATTCCGCCCGATGACTAAAACTTAGGGGAAAATTATCATAAGAATAGTTGTTTATGTGGAGACATGAGCAAAAATATTAACAGATCAAGCACACTATTTCGTTGCCAGTATAATGCAACTTGTGTTACCAGCTAACTTGTCAGTCTCTGTTGCATGGATAGCTATTTCCCAAATCATTATGTGACATTCCAGTCTTGTTGAATTGCAAAAGTGACATTGAAAGAAACTTATATCTCTCTCGAATAAATACAGCCTATCACCATCAAGGACCATTTTCTAGTTTAAATTAAAATATAAATCTAATGAAAAGAGAGCAAATGCATATTCACAAGCCATCGTCATGGGTGGGACCAGCTCGGGAACAATATTAGGTATGAATTCATTTAGTTAAAAGTAGGGAGCCATCTCCTTGTGCTATCAAACAATTGTGCAAACACTCATCAATATTCACTTGGTAAATCGTACCTATTATAAATATATGTTACATTTGTTGTGTGTAAGTCAGCAAATTTTTGTAAATTTTGATATTGTAGTGTGAAATATGAGTTATCAAAATGTTTTATAAATCGATGTTTAATATTTTGTTAGCCGCAGCTAACATGTTAAACAATAAAAATATTGTAGAAACAAAACATTCTTTAAAAAATATCATTCCAGTGTATTAACTAAAGTTAGGATAGGAGCACCATTATACTATTTATTATGTTTTATAAAACGCGGGGTGCTTGCATAGTTGTTTGTGCGCATTATTTATAGTTATTTATTATCCTCGAGTATCTACCGGTTTTTGTTTGGATTTATCCTTAAGTTGTGTGTTCTGCTAACGTCCTTGAATTTAGTGTATTGTGTTTTGCATTAACATTGAACTGTTACAGATATCATAGAATCCATGAATCCAGAAAAAAATATTGCCATTTTTTGCATTTATATTTATTTTTAATTTTGGATGCGTGTCATGACAACGAATGTGGCTGTACAGCCTCAAATTGTGCCAATGTTTTGATATTTGCGTTTCACAAATTTATTAAATATGTCAGTACGTATAATTTGTATGTTATAATAAGTTATAATCTATCTCTTCTAGTGGTCTGAGGAATATACATATATAATACAAGTGAAATGTGAGTTTGTTCTTTTAAAATATAAACACTTATTCACATATGGTATGGTGCTATAACTTTATGTTATTTATTAGTGTTTTATCATATTAATACAAATCAGTAGCATCACATACTACATTTATATGTATGGTTGCGTATAAATTTTGAATGCTGTTTAATACGAAAACCGTACAAAGTAAGGTATTTGTTAGCTATGACTTTTTAAGAATTTGTTTTACGTAATAATGTTTACAAATAAAAGATTCATAAGTTTTAAACCAAATACCTTAAAACACAACCATGGTCGACCCTTATGAATTTCCTCTTTCTGTTTGAAATAATTTTAAATGTTTTATATATTTCTTCTTGAATCTAAGCAGTAAAGCATACTACAGTATCCTTCAATGTATTTCTGCTCAATAATACATATATGTATATATTATATTTATTTCCAATTTTGGCTACATATGTAAACTCTATTTGTGTTATTTTCTGTGTAAACTAAAATGGTTAGTTTAAAATAAAATTAATTTGCTAAAACAGTCATCTCACATATTTGTAAACAGTTCAGGACTAATATATTGAATAAATACTAAATTTTGTTTGCTTCACTAAACTTAAGTATTATTCCATTATCTAAGTAAAAGTAACAATACTCTTAGTTTTATTACGTAAATTTTCTAATTGCTCATCCAAATTATGTACCTTTCAAATTTAGCCAATTGTAAGTTAATGAATGAGGGCACATTTTATGAACCTTGTGAATAATGTTTTGCTGGTAGCACCTTACGTAATCATAGGCCTGGTAGCCTCAGCTGTAAGCTTTGTATACAACTTTTCTCTTTTTGAGAATAAGCCTAACTATAAATAACAGGTATCAAGTGAGATTAATGATTCGTAAAAAAAATCCTACAATCAGCATATTTGTTAGTATTATAGGAGAATTTAAAAAATTGTTTTTTTTTTATTAATAGCTTATAATCTGAAGTGATATACTGTGCTGAATTTGAATCATTTTAGCCGTACATTAAATTAAGTTCTATTTATAGATTAACTGGCTTCGTTATATCGCTTGTCTATTCGTAACTGCACTTATTAATCATATTATGTATGTGTACTCACGTAATTATAACGGTTACTTAGAAGATAAATAACAATTTGTAACGGCAGAGCCAAGTATATATATTAGGTGTATTTAAATTACCTATGTGATAACTGCAGAAGTTGGATAATATGTAGTGTATTTGGATAGTTTTTTTACCTTGCCGTATAATGAAGCCTTGTAAATATTTACCAAGCCTTTACTAGCTTAAGAAAAGATTGTTGAATAAAAATGTTTTGACAAAAAAATTTGTCTTTTATTTCCTTATGTTTCAAAACTATTATGCAGGTATTGCATAGTTTGAGATGAAGACAGGTTACGTTTTAACTCAAAGAAGGAATTATTTTTCGATCTAAGGATGAATTACTATTTATTTAATAACTGAATGATTTTTGTTTTAAATTCCTAAACTTACCGAATGCGTTTGCGGGGCGGGGCGTTCAAAAACGTTCATATCACCCTACTCGCTACGCCGAGCCGAGTTGACTCTAATAAAATCGAATTGGAAGAATTAACTTGACCCCACTCGCTCGAGTGAAAACAGGATTCGAGTTGTATTCAATAGTGTTTACATCACTTACACGTACATAAGGGTGTTTATTTGGTAATTTTGGGAGTTTCACATTACTGGTAATGGCAGCCCATGTTTCAGCGTTGCTTTTTTGTGGGGAATTCCCCGAATTCAGGATATTTGTTTATTTGTTCTTTATGAGGAAAATATGAGGATTTTTTCATATTTAAATGGAATCCAGCTAACTATATAAACTACTAGAGATCAAAACTCCTGAAACGTGGTATTTTCAAATTTAAAGAATCAATTTTTTTTTGCATTTAAACATAATATGGAAAAAAGTCCGAAAAAACTGCTTATTTGACCTTTTTTTCTTTCGTTTCTTTTCTTTACGTGGGAAATTTTTGAGGAATTCAGATTTCTTTTCCCCGAATTGGGGAATTTTGCCTTGAATTTTGGGGAATTTTGAACAAAGATATTGGCAACGCTGCCCAGTTTAGTGTTTACATTGTAGTGTTTTGTTAATGTCAATAGTAAATTTGTCACTTGTCACAGAATATTAATAATTAAAGTCAGTAAACCCCTGTTAATGTTTCCAAATTCCAATTACCTATATTTTATTTTTTTCTCGTAAGACCGTGTAAAAGTGTTAGAAGTCACTCATTAGAAGTATATTATTATTCACTAAACGTGCAAACGATAGTTTAGTAATGATATTGGCTGAAACTTTATTGTTTGCTCTATCCCTGATCGATACTGGTGCTATATTATTTCTTTTAATTTACTATATAATAACCTTATCGGACCTCGAATGTGACTATTTAAACGCTCAAGAGTGTTGTGATAAATTAAATTACTGGCTGCTGCCCAAGTATATAGCTCATTCATTTCTAAGTTTTTTGTTTTTGTTGCATGGAGAAGTTGTTTTATTTGTTGTGAACTTGCCCATGTTTGTATGGTTATCATTTGAATATTTTACTATACCGCAAGGCAATATAGGTGCCTTTGACCCAGCTGAGATTCACAACCGTGGTCAATTGAAAAAACACCTTCGTGATGTTGTGATTTATTTGGCATATTATATGTTATTCTTCTTTATCTACCTGTACTGTTTCATTCTTGCCCTCTTGAAGGGAGAGTTCATACCTCGTGGTTCAGATGACCCTATAATAGTAACTGAAATTTGAACAGCTCAATATGGCTGATGATCCTCCAGAAGTCATGTATTTTGGAGGAAATGATGTTGATGAAGAGGATAGTGATAGTGATGAAACTGAGGGTGAAGATGCATCAACAGTTGAAGACACAACGAGGTGTGTAAAACTGGAGCTGGAAGCTAACATTGCTGCTTACAAAGAGAAAATAGAACTAATAAGAGATACACAATCTGTACCCTGTACTAGTAGTCTGGTAGAAAATGTCACATTAAACTACATTATAGTGAAGCAGATTCTTAGTAACTTACCATGGCAAGAGAAGATGCTATGTAAGCATGTTTGTAGTACGTGGGACTCAGCAGTGCAAGCATTAAGTAAGGAACAGATGGAGCCCGAGGACTTTGTTATAAATCTGCTCTCTAATATCTCAAAAGATGGCACTACATTTGTGCAATCTGGATTGTTTTATACTGAGCCTCTAGTAGTGATGACTTTTGCCAATACCCCAGGCATAAATTTAACTCGCAAGTGTAGTGCTATCACACCCAGTCCCTGCAAGGATCCTTGTGAGAAAGAACATAGTTGTAAGTTCTAATTTCAAAGCTATGATTATTATAAGTAAATATAAACATAAATATGGAAATTGAAGGATAGAGGATATCTTTTCTATATTTAAAGTGTAGTTAATAGACATGTATTTCAATTAAATTCATATTCTATATCAGTACATAAGTATGTAGCACTTTAAGTATTATCTACATATTATTATAGTCTTACAACACATTAATTGGATACTTTTAAGAGAGTCTGAATATTTATGCTGTCAATGAATTATGTTAAACACTTAAGTATTACACATTAAGTAAAAACATTTACCATAGTGTAAATAAAATTAACTTCAAAGACAAGCCTTCTTTGAATTAAGAAAGAAAAAAAACTTCTATTTTTCAACTCACACTTGGGCTTTGCGTACCTACTATTGGCTAAACCTCACAACTGAGCAAAGATGTAGACCTCTATACATATTGTCATACATAAAATGTGCGAAATATTTGTATTAATCTCAACCATACCTAACAATTATAATCTAAATACATACATAGTTAAAATTGATATATATAATTATGGGTGATGTTTTGATGATTCCAGTATTGGACTTAGTGAACCACAAGGCCAACGCTCCACAGAATAAAATGCATACGATAATAGCTAATTACATCTCCTATGTTTCTCTGCCAAATTCTGTAACTTACAAACATACAATCACACATCTAAAGAATAAACCATTTATTGGAGGACTTTATATTCCAAAGATACCAGGAGTAGAATTTGATGCTATTCATTTAAAATCGAATATAACATCCATCAAAGAAGGCTTTTTTGATGTGGTTGGGCAACTCGCTGAAGAAAGGATCTTCAAAGGAGTATTAGTTTATGTCACTGAAAGATATCTTCTGCACACCGTTGAGGACATCGTATTTTTGAATTATTTTAAAGATATGTAAGTTATTTATTGTTTGTTTGCTTATCAACAAAAATATTGTTTATGGAATCCCCTATCTAACAATTTGTAAACTTTCAGACAATCCGAGATACCATATGCTCTTGGCGGCTGCATTATAGAGGACACAGTGTTTGACGAAAGTGACATTCCACAGATAGTGGAAGGTATCAATGAAGGCACTGATTTAATTAGTGACAATCTTTTATCCATTGGAATATTCACAATTCCAAAGAATTCAAGATATAAGGAAAACAATTTTGATATGTTTTCATTGATTTTAGAATCATCTGATTGGTCTAAACCTAAGATACAACAGTCTATTAATGAGGTAAGCATGTTTCAGAAATTTTACTTACTGGAGTGTATTACCACTTTTTACCTTTCTGCTATATTTGTTTCTCGCTTTACTGTTTCTGCTATAGTTAACCTTATGGAATTCTAATTATTTGGAATTCCATAACTGGAATCTGGAAACAAGAATATATTATTTCTGTGCCTATTTCTTCTAAACAATTTTTAGCAATTGTGTACAGAGATCACTATCAGCGATAAGGCCACATTTTGTTTACACTGAGCTTGTTATTTTTTTGTGTATTTTCTGTGTATAATAAGGCATATTTGTATTTTGTATTTTTTTAATATTTCAGTTTTCAAAACAAGTACCAAAGTTTGAGCACAGTGTAGCTGTCAAGCTGTCATGTGTGGGACGTGATCAGAAACATAAGCTGGAACAAGACCTCTTTAGGGCTGCATTTCCAAATACAAGAATCATTGGGTGTTATGGAAATGGGGAGTTAGGTTTAAACCACCCAGCCAAACCCACTTCAGACTCTATCCCCAATGCTGCTAAAAGACATAAGCATGACCCGGGCCCGCAATATGGAATTATGTACTCATATTCCACTGTGTTTGTTTACATTGGCTGGGGTAAGATATTATCCCACCCATCACAAGGACACTGAAACTATTCACTTTAAACTTTGCTACTTCATATTTTACCATATTATGTCATTGTCATTGATTTATTATTAATTAACTATAAGGTCTGATTTTATCACATATTAGTATACATTAATGGTGAAAATTGTTAATGTTATAAGGGTTACCATCGTGGACTAGATACAGAGAGAATGTTGCATAAGCTAAGAAGTCCTGTCGCCTTTAAATACCCCTAGGGGAAGTATTTGAGGGCCTTCTTTGTATTGTCACTATGGCCATGTAAAGAGGCTTATACCATGTTTCTACAATCATTAATCTTCTTATAACCACAAAATGGCTACTAATAATATGTTAGGATTAATCTTTCTCCTTTTATAATAATATTATGTTAATTTAAGTAACACATACTTTACAAAAGATCGTAGACCATAATTAAGGGCATTTTAAATGCTATATAAGGTCTTAAAAGTTCTCCATAATACCTATTCTCAATAATTATGTGAAACCAGCCTGCTCTTAGCCTGAATGGTGGACTATAGCCTAACTAAGGCCTTATGTCTGAGGAAAATGTTGATGAGGGATGTTGATAATTATATTATATAAGGTATTGCATAGATTTGAGGCCATTTATGAACATGTTTTTAGTAATTTCTTTCATGTTGTCATGTTAATTTTAAGTTTGACATGCATGGCTTATTTTCATTTGTGAAGTCTATATTCCTTATTGTTTAAGATTTAATGTGATTTTCATTTCAAATGTGCGCTGTTTGTCAATTTCTGGTCATGTTCTCTTTACGAAACGCATTTTTTATAATTCTTACCTACATTTACATAAGTACATTTAGTTTTTGTACAATAATTGTCTCTTGAGTTTGGAACTAATGAGCTTAAAAACGTTTAAAGTGTAATTAGGTTAGTAGAAAACAAAAACGTCAACCTGCAGTTAAAATGACCAGAAGCTGGCCAGTAGTTTGAGTTTAGATTAGGTTGTAAGGAGATTAATGGTTTTGATCTGTTGATTTAATTTTTGTAAGTGGTGTTTTATAATACGTAATATAAGTACCTATAGATAATTGTCTGTTCAAAACAAAGCAATAAAAAAAATTAAAATATTAATATTCTTTGCCTATCGTCTTGTACACCACGCTTTATATAGATAATTAAACTTTCTCGTAGATACGTTTACGTAAGTCTATATTTCGTAATTTGTATATTATATGAATAATAAAATGTATGAAATATATTGTTGCGGACTTTCTATAACGTATTCTGTTAAAACCCGTTAGGTTTATTTTCCTTCGCACATCCAAAAGACATCATATTATTATGTTATGTGTCTTTATTTTGAAGTTATATTACACACCAACCTCGCTCTACCATTAAGCCATTACATTTGTGTCCGTGAAACCCCTAAGTCTAGTATGGGGGTCCATCAAGAAGGAACGCTCTAATCTATGGACGGCGCTGTGTGCCGTCTAAATTTATATCATTATCTACATGAAATGTAAATAAAGATCGCTTCATACCAAAACCAATTTTTTCTTCCTCGTTCAACATAGGTAGGTACTTATCGTTTATTAGTTGTGAAATTTCTTTAGGCTACACTTAACTACGTTTTCGTAATGAGAAAATAATAAGCAAATATTGCGGACGGCATTACTGCTGCAGTTGTAATTTGGAGATAAATAAAACGATGTAGGTATACCTACTTAAGTATATTATTGAAATTTATGAGGTCGTAAATAACGGCAGGTAACCTCTGCTGAGTAAAAACGTTCTAATACAATTATTAGCGTCTCAGTAGAGTTAAGTTATTTTAGAAAAATACTTAAGTGTAGAAATTTCTTTAAAATGAAACCGGCGCATGCAACGGTGTATCAAACAATAACACTGCATGTTGCCGATCGGCGCACGAACATCAATTTGTTTTTCTGTATTGGCTCAAAGATTCGCGTGTGTAGGTTCACTTCATGTACCTAATAAGCGAATTTATTTTAAACTAAGCCTATGAAATAAATCACCTGCTTTTATAGTTATAGCTTCGCGGACATATTATGTGCTTTTAAATTCGAACCCATAACAATAATCGTTTATAGGTACATAGGCTTTCTGGCTTTTTTTAAATCCTCAGACAAGTATATATCTATATACATACAATCAATATTCATCAGTTCAATTATTTTACGTAGGTACGTATACCAAAGCAGCAACTTAAGTAGGTAGGTATGTACGTGTTGACAATTTGAAGTCAAGTGGTCATTCCAATTTCAAAAGGATACTGATCTGGAAATTATTTAAATATTATAAATTATACAAAATCTCGAAAACGATTTGACTCCTATTCCGTACCTAAGACACCTTTAGGGGTAGAGTAGGAGTTAAAAGTTAAGATTTTTGATAGTGGCGTAGTTATGTAGGTAGGTTACCTGAGTAACTAAACTACAATTTCATCCTTTTTATAATATAAGTGTAAAAAAATGGCGACTCACTACCTGCTCTGATATAAGTAGTGCATTTTACATTGCAAAACTGTGGCAGTAGTGTCATGAATATCATATGACGAGCAAGTCTGGGAAAAGTGTAGCATTTCATCCCCTAGCGGCTGCAGCACTTTGGCTCTGTGGACCCAGTCGCCAGTGTCGCCACAGTACAGAGTGTACCTACATGCTTCGCTAGTGTCTAGTGATCGAAGGAAAGGCCGCGCGCGCGCTCGTTCCGTGCTCTGCGTACATTTCGCCGAGTAGAAAGCCCGCGAACGTGAACTTTACGCACTAGAAAATAGTAAATTAAAATATTTTGTAAATACGGTGAGCTATGTTTACGCGAATTAACGTTTTTAAAAATACAATTGAAATTGTGTTTTGGATGAAAAAATTGGTATTTTAATATTCACTCATTTTTCTACAAAAACTACAAAGATCAAAAATAAGATGATTAAGAAACGCAAAATAAATTTTATTCAAACAAAAAATTAATTTTTTTAATACAATATTATATTTTAAATTAGTATTTTTGAAACGGTTACAGTATTGTGTGTCAAATTCATAAATAATATCCAATAGATCAAGAATATTGTTTGAAAAATAACGAAACTCGTATCTCATAAGATTAAGACATGAGACATGAGACGGTCTCAAACTCTCAATTAATTTTTGGGTAGGTATGTTATTGATTCTATTTTACTATAGGTACTATTTCATTTTTGTTTAAATGTTATTTTAGTATGACAATGTAGAGTCAGAATTGGTTTGACCTTAAGATAATATAAGTATATATTATTATCGAAAAATATTAATTAAATATATTAAAAAGTAGATATTAATTAGTACATAAAACAAGTGATGAACTTTCATTTAAAGCTGGTTTGCGAAACTAATGTGTTAAGTTAATGATAACTTCTTCACTTACTTTCTAGTTATAAGTATCAAGTGTCCAATATCCTAACTAACCCAGTATACTAACAATTGGATATAATATTAACTTTCAGTTGTACGAAATGTTATAAATATTAATATCGGATCAATATCTTAATAAATTATATGTTTTATGAAAAATGGTTTAAAAACGTCTAAACGAAGGAAAACGAAAAAAGCCTAAACGAACATTTAATTTATATAAAAAGAAAGAATAAGACTTTAGTATTGAAATCTATAAAC
Source organism: Noctuana lactifera (assembly GCA_018231305.1). Lineage (NCBI taxonomy): Eukaryota > Metazoa > Arthropoda > Insecta > Lepidoptera > Hesperiidae > Noctuana > Noctuana lactifera. Next base: position 30,580 of record DWAV01000067.1, read on the forward strand.
TGCAGACAATGAAAATGTAACAATACAATACAAACCAACGCTTGTAAAGTATAATTGACTGATATAAAAGAAACTATAACGTAAATTACGAACAAAAAAAGAACTTTAACAACAACGTAAATCTTTCCTTTATAACACTAATCCAGTTTAAAAGTAACAAAGCATTTTTATTTTTTTCCCTTTCTTCACTAGGTCAGACATCGATAGATAACATCTTTTTGTGTAAGATATAAGAGGTTCTCTTCCATAAACTTTTAAAGCGATTACAATACAAATTTTGATTTAGGTAAGGTGATCGAATTAAACTACCTATGTAGACTGTGTTTCCGGTGTGCAATTCAAAGAAATATATAAACATCAGCTTAAATTGTGACAGCTGCGTACTACGGAACGAAACATTTGAGATCAAGTGAAAGTTTGTTATAATTTTCTCCGTGTGGGACAGTCCGAGTTGAAGTGAAAAGACAAACGAAGAATACAGAAACAATGGACCACCTGTTCCGGCAACGTAGGATCAGCGTGCCTAAACGGTGAGTAATACTCACTGAGTAGTGAGTACTGTGATGCAAATAATGTAATAGAAGTATTTAATTAGAACGATAAAATACAATTTAAAATAAACATTTAAGTCTTCGAAAAGACTACACAAAACATATTTTAACATAATAGATTATCTAAAATTCAATTAACGAACTTGAACTTTAATAACGCCCGGAACGATTAGTGTCTAAGCGAGCCAAGCCGACTGTCTGATTTCTTTAAGCAGCAGTTGTGCACAGTCTGATTCCCACCCGGACGC
>DWAV01000068.1:0-31302 GCA_018231305.1 Noctuana lactifera
TTCTATATCGTTAATAAAGCCCCCCCGAGTAAAAATTTCGAAAAAATATTTAATGTACAGAAAAAATATTTCTACAGTCTTATTATAATATAGATAGATGAATTTCAATGTAACGGTGATACATTCAGTTAATCTATTTGAGCTATTTACTCAGAATATAAATTATGCTAGCTTCTTTTATCCGACAGTGAAGACCTCTTGTTTCGTTTGTATTTTTTTGGATACGAAGCAATCCAAAATCGCTATAGTCTGCTTAAAGTTATAATATGCGTTCACGGGATTGAATTCCCTAAATTGTAGGTACTTTTGTGGTAGGTACGTCTTATGTTTGTAAATAAATTAGGTATTTCGTTTCCTCCACGAAAACATTTTTGCAAACGGGTTTTCTTAACTTCTTTTACTTCACTACATACCTACTTAGTATTAATACAAAGTCGCTTTCTCTGTCCCTATGTATGCTTAAATCTTTAAAACTACGCAACGGATTTTGAAGCGGTTTTTTTATAGATAGAGTGATTGAAGAGGAAGGTTTATATGTACAAACGTTAACAGTTTTTCTATAGTGTATTTAGTATCAGCATTGCACCCGTGCGAAGCCGGGGCGGGTCGCCTAGTACTTTGTAAAGGAAAAGAAAGTAAATAAGTAAAAGCTATAGAAACATCGTCTAACGGATTAAAAGAAAATCAATCAATTGTCGTGGATAACCGTACAAATCACAACGTCAGACTCTCATTGGAGGTATAATGGAAATGTCCGCAAAAAGATGAGATTGCCGAGGGTTCCTAGAATAAGATCGAGTGGCTTCGGCTGTGGCTCCGGTAACGGTGTTCCATTTGTAGCATTCCTACCATGTGATGCTGGTATGTAGAACGAGGTGCAAGAAAGGGAATACCTACATGAAATAACCCTAGAGAAAAACAAAGTATGTGCCAATTATTCATTAACAGCTAATAACTGCTCACCAACTGTTGACCAGTCTCAAATTAGTGTTCACTTTTCAATTGTTCAACTAAGCAGCCCTAAAAACATCGGGTAGCTGAATGCAAACAATTTTTTTGATGGTTATAAACACAAATTAAATTAAGTGTTTTTTACCAAAGAAACACCTTTATCTAAAACGTAAGTACGATTATTTCGCAGGCGCATAACGACGCATAAGCTTACCTATTACCTAGTTTTAGGGCACACCCTTTACCTGAAGCGATTTTATTTCGAAGTCACAAACTTATAAATTTAAGTTATTTATTCCTGCTGGCTAGCGCTAATTTAGTGTAGCAGGAGTTAGTCACCTTGCACAGCGCGTTGAAACTACAAGTAACTTTTAAAATGTTGTAGAATAAGTACCTTTAATTTAATGAGTGCTCCATTAAAACATTCCTCGCTGTGGGCAAGTTCGAGACGACGACAACTGCGAGGGAATGCGTGAAATAGAGGTAGGTATGTTTTTAAATTATACAACATAACGTAGGTAAGTTTTATTAAAAAAGCGTTCTACAAAAGTAACGCGTTGTGAAATCCGTTAAAATCTTAAGTGATTAGATACTTTTCTATTTTAGGAATTAAATATAGGAATTGGAATGTTGGAATAGGAGTATATGAATAATTTTGGATGTACGTAGGTACTAAGCAGACTTTATTTTTATAGCATTAAAAGTTATGCAGACTCGTAAGTAGTCACTGTTTTGTGAAAATATTAATTTAATTGTCGAAAATTAAATAAATTAAGTTTTATTTTGTATTTTGTTACATTTTATCATCATTGTTATTAAATACCATAGAAATATTTTAAAGAATCATCTATTATGTAGTAGTGTAAGTACTAACTGAGTACAAAGATATGCGCGCGACAGCAGAAAAAAAGCTGTGAACACATGAAATGTAAGTTGCAAAGCTCGAGAAAAAGGAAATGTGCCATGTTTGTCGGAATTAAGATTCCTTTTTAATGAGAATGGGTCTGTTCAGTAGGCCATACGTTGCTCAGATTGTAAGAAAATAGTTATGCTTAAAGACCTTGAAGTCATTCTTTAGTTGTTCGCAGATGAGTACCTAAAGTAAAATTATTTAACTTCAAATAAAACTGAGTAGAAGAAATGACGTCAATCTCTGTTCAGTAATTAATAAATTTAATTATTGTACTAGAAGTCACAAATACCTACCAAGTATAGGTATACTTGATAGGTAGGTACCTACCAAGTATATTATTATGTGAAAGTTTAACCAAGCTTTATAAATTTAGCTTATCTGAAAACAGGAGCACAAGCAGAGATCAGTTAGTATTTCCCAGTATACCTACCTAAGTCCAGAAAGGTTACATTGTAGTCGAGCTCAAGAGAATATTAGGGTTGTGCTTAAAGCGTAAGTAGAAAAAATATTAATAACCAAATCTGTTTATTTCTATCGGCGTTGATTGAAAAGCACATGAACTTTCGTTCACGAATTTATTTAGCACAAAAACTTGTATGTTACACATACATATACTATGTCAGTAGGTTAGGTATAATCCAAATCACTAAGCTACATAATTATTAATGCAGATAAAAGCAATAGAAAATAATCTGTAGGTACCTGTTTATACCGACAAATCCACAATAATAAAAATCATAAATTCCTACGCAGCCCTTGAAATTCCGATACATTCAATAAACCATTATTGCAAGTTACCACCTATAAAGCTTTCGTTCCGATTTATTTGCCACTATCTGCTTCGTGCATCCAACGAATACCGACAAGTTAAACTAGACCTTGCAGAATGCGTTCCCTCCTCCTGACTCGGGCTGTTTATTGAGGTCGTAGGAGGCGGGGTGGGTCATGATACGATAGTTGTTTATCTTGCTTAGAACAATGAGGTTCAGGTTGATTGCACTTGACTATGAATAGTGTGCAAGTTCGCTGTAGGCCTTGTACCTACTTCCGCAACCAATATCACGCGATCCAAGGGTTTAATGGCCTCATTGAAAACAATCAGTTAAATAAATATTCACTATAATAACAGGAATCTTCATGGTTAGGAAGTTCTCGCTTCATTATAATCGTTTGGAAAATGGAAATTGATTCTTTGAATAAAGTAGTTCTTAGATTACTAGTAGACAAAGTAGTGTAGTGACTAGTGATATAAAGCTGCGTTATCTACCTATTTAGTCTTTATACTTAGTCGGTCAAGTATTAGGTCCTAGTTAGATAGAAGTAAAATATTACGATAGCCAGCAAGCCCGTTAGCAAAAGGTTGTTCATTAACATTTTGCTCGAGAGTCGAGACAATCATTTGAACGTGCAGTGCCCATTGTGTTGGCGTAGAAAATACAGCTAGTCTTATGTTTGCGAAAGCTTGGAAATTTATCTGACCACGAACACAAACACTATTACGTAGATAAATAGATGCTATTACTGCGCTATATCGGACCGGTACTGGTATCGTATAGAGCTGTGTGATCTTCCGGGCCGGGCTGATCTAACGGCACTGACCAGCCTTGCTCCGGAGACGACAGTTACAGTTAGTCCCATATACCTTGCCCTTCACCTGGGAATAAATTACTGCGTAGCTATAAAAGTGGCGAATTAGAATACTTTAAGTTAGGTGGTTCATTGATAAAATTGTGAGAGGCTGGTACTATAGTCCGTGTCAGAAAATGGGATATTATAAACCATGAATCCTACTGCTGGCCGTTATGCTGAAGTCACTTTGTTCTGATATACATAAACATCTACCATACTTACATAGAGTGGAGAGAAAGTCTCATTTAGATTAAGGACAAAGACAAAATGATTTATTTGCTGAAGAATTAATCAAGAAGTCATAACTTGCAGTTGTAGTCTCAAGATACGGAACTATAGATACAGAAAAACGTCAAACTGCAAAAAAAAAACTGCAAACGTCTACGGCTTTTAATAACGACAATATTAAACAGCCGGGCGTACCTACATTTGTTACTATTATCATAATAAAACACTAGAAGCATGGTTTATCTGAGGACATCGGTATAACTGTTAGTCCTATAAACCATGTCCTTCATCGGGAACCGAACGTTTCCGATTAGGAATGTTGCTGAGACATGTTGGTCTAGATTCAGTTAAGGTAATGTAAGAAGAATCAATTATGCGAAAGTGGATAGACTTCTTACTTGTTATTAGTTTTCTTCGCAAGAGCTATACAGATAATTTGAATATTAATATCTATGTTCATATTAGAATACCTACATGGTTTCCTATTTTTCATTGAACTTTCAATAAAACGAAGGATGTAAATAGGAAATGTTTTCAGAGATCGTAAATTACGGTAGCAATCAAATTACAGCCACTATCGATACTGCAGTTGAAGATAAATACAAAGGAGTTCATAGTAAGTATGAGTACATGAGAATAAGCCCTCAAGGAACTTAAGGGGAATATCGTGACTGTCCTAACTTTTTACGCTATCATTATACTTACAACAACGGACATGGATTCGGCCAAGTTCGCCTCTCGATAACGGTAAAGCATTCCCTTCTAGGTACAAGTACACAATAAGACCACAGAGCGCTACGGCCCGCGAATTACCATAAACGCTTGTCGGGTTCTCGTTTGTTACCAGTAACGAGGAAATTGTATGGTGTATAAGATAGCTTGATATGCGAAATCCTAGCATTATGCTCCGTTGTTCCAGTTGTTACAATCTCTAAGCGAAAAATGATAGCTTAGCACTGCTCATTTGATGTTAACGGTGTTTCGATCGAATCTATTTAACATTGAATTTGCGAAATTATCGGTTCCCTTAGTCAATTAATGTCAATTAAATGTCATAAAACATCTGTATTAGCTATTTATATCTAGCTAAGTGTAGCCTGACACTGACATGCCGAAGTAAACGTGAGCGGAAGAACTAAGAAGCTTTTGATAAAATATAAGGGCCGACAAAACAACAAGTCATCGTCCAATCGTCCACCGACGCGGTCACGGTCAAGTAACGGTGTACAACGCCCTAGAAAAGGGTCCGGTAATCTTTACTTTATCTTCGAGAAGCTTTGATTAGATTTCGTCTTGCGTCAAGCTTTAGTACGAGTTAATTATGTAACATGGGCAAGGTAATAAGTATTTTAATAGGTTAATTTTTATATTTTTTATAGACGGATGAAGTTTTAAAGATCTTACTTAAATAACTTTTTATAGTAATAAATAAAGAATTAAGAAATTACCGATCTACAGGTATTTTAATATCTGTGTAATGTTTTTTGTTAGAATTTCAGTAAATAACATTTCCTAATTATTTTGTTTGTAATTAAGACAACGTACCAAATAATTCATAGAGATTATTTGTTTTAAAAGTTCATTAACTTACAAGAAAAGTTGAGTAACACAAACTTTAAAATATTTTTTGCTTATTTTGCGATTAAAGTAGTACAGGACCTATACGCAGATACTGTCGCCAAGAAAGTCACACAAATATTAACCTTAATCTACTAAATTCATGTCAACTTTTTGTCGTTAATGCATTAGCGGACAGAAAATGACATGTAAAAGTGATTTGCTCACTCCTTTCACGCAAATATATTACACCATTACTTTGATAAAAGCTTTTTTGTGGCGACGAGGCGACAAATACTGATTCAGTTATGACTGTGGCCACATTCGCACCAGGCACCGTCGGGGTCGCCCAAAATACCAAAAATCGCGAGTTTTGTAAAAAAACCATTAGGTCGACCGTAGAAATCTTATATCACGTTATAGCATTGCGCGGAAATAATGACTGATAATTTTCGATATACTTATACTCACAGGAAACTAATTTCATTTTGTTTTTAAAGAGGTCAGCATCTATAATGCTTGCTAGAACAGCCACTGCTTGTAGAGACAGACTAACGGCCTATCAGTTGAGCTACACTCCCATATACTACTCCTAGTCTATATGTAATGGAATCTTGGTCATGCCTGTACTGAAATGTCGGTCATGCCTCGTTTTACAAGACCTGCTGACACCCAGTGAAGCAGCTTGAGCAGACGTTTGATACGTGATAAGACTGTCGAGATTGATAATGTATGCAATGTAGCGGGACTCACACCGCTACTGACTGGGGACCTTTTTATATAAGTAGAACACAAACTCTTCTTTCCATTCCTTTCAACATTTATTTATACCTAGCTTAGCATCCTCTAAGGGGGTTGGGGCAAAGTTTGTACGGGACAATATGAATCCAAGAGGACGAACTCGCGGGCATAAGGCAGTCTTTCAATAAAAGTAAAACATTTTTGGACACTCTTTACGGTTTTAGATGTATTCGAGTGTCTCATACGCGGTTGTGTTAATAAAAGTAACGGTATTAATTAAAAATTTTAATTATAAATTGCGTTTTTGCGCATCTTAATTGCGGTACTTTTGAATCGTGTTTTTATTTAATTACAGTTTTTTACCATACATGTACATCTCTAACGTAAGGTTATGTGAGAATTAGGTATCTACCTAAAAGTAAATGTCAAATGTGTATGTATTTCTGTTTTAGTTCTACAAATGCCCAGTACGTTTGCGAGCTATCACAGAGAGATAGAAAACATGATAATTAAAATAATTATACTATTTATTTAAACACTTCGTATACTATCTTCTCTGACATAACCAGAGCTCTTCTTAGCTTACACAAAATAATTTTGCATAAAGTGCTCTTAAGATAAAAAAAAAATGATTAAGTATGAAATCGGTTTTCAGTAACGTTCCAATCCTAAAGTAAATCATTCCATTCTTAAATTTTTTTACCGAAATAATTAGAAAAATAACCATAAACATGGCACAATATTGTACCCGACTCAGTCGGAGAAACGACCCACTATTTACATTTCGTCTATACTTATAATAAATGTGTAGAGAGGTCAATTCTGTACATGAAATATATTTTCAAAATAACTATCAGGGGGTGATTAGGATTAGTGATCGATACTGATGCCAAACATGCAATTAGTACTCGACGGATTTTAACGAAACTTCGTATAATAATTTTTTATACTCCTGAGCTGGTATAGTATACTTTTCATCACAATTTTTTAACGAAGGTGAACCGCGGGGCACAGCTAGTAAGTAATAAGTACTTAGTTGTTTGTTTAGATTATTCTATTACAATTTAGCATATTTATCGTAGTTAGCGTGGCTCCAGTTAGATAACAATCGCAAGAGTCGAGAGTGAAAGCGTTCCGCCGGATTCACATGTGATCTGTCTCTCTTCGGTTACGTCAATGTTACTTTGTGGGCCGGTCGCCGGTTGCGCCTGGACATCTTCAATTTATTATACAAGGTTTGCTCTCAACATAGTTTGCTTCCACATCATGTATGTTCGTGTAAGACACATAATCTATACCTTTACATCTATAATCTATACATTATCTACATGTCTGTGGTTTCAAAATAACTGTTTTCTCAAGTAGGTACATAGTTATTTATACGCCAGTTACCTAAACAACTTGTCTGTCTGTGTTTCTGTTGATCTTTAGAACGGCTGCATCCATTGTTATAGGACTTTCACTGAAAGATAGAGTGAGTAGTTGAGGCGTTGATACATATTGGGTATGTTTTATTCGGGTCATATTTAGAATAAAATGGTGATTACCTTTTAGTTAATCATTACTTATTCTTACTTAATAGTTAAAGTTATCTATGTTTCGACTTCATATCTATACTAATATATAATTATACTAATATTATAAAGAGGCAAGATTTGATCGTTTGTTTGTATGTATTGAATAGGCTCCGAAACTACTGGACCGATTTTAAAAATTATTTTTCTATATGATAGATACATTCAAGAGGAAGGTAGCATATCAAGCATTACATTACTATTCTTAACGTGGGTGAAACCGCATGGCACAGCTAGTTCTAAAATAAATCAACAAATTAAAGAACTACAACATTTATCCCCCAACTTACTCAATGTTGAATTATAAAAAGCCCTTTTAAAAAAAAACCGACCCGGTTACCACGAATAAGCGTATTAGACGTAATAAAAGTTGAATACTATATAGCTAATCGCTGTTCTTTATTCACCACGTCCTAACAGACGGAGATTTATCGACCCGATTCAATAGATTGACGTGAATCCTGTACAAAGAGAGGCTGACTCTCAATGGTTGTTTAGTTAACCTTTTAAATGCAACGTTATCCAATCGATTACGTGATTTCTTTTTAGTTGGAATGAAATATGTCTGATCATCATCTCCAAACACACTAACAGTAAATTTTGTTTAACATTTAAAATGGTAGGTATTATATTTTATTATGATCTTTTTAAAGTTCTTTTTAATGTGTGAAGCTGTACGATGTTCCTTAGTGCTAAGTCTCTATTTAAGTAGAGTACACTTTTTCTTTCAAGTTCTTTATCTAATTGACGTATCTTGTTTACAAATAAAGAAATTAACATTAGTCTTGGTATCCAAAGTACCTATTTTAATTGGTTTTGTATAAACTTGATATTGTAAAGGATTTCGTCAAATAGACGCAGTTTTGCGAGCATTTTGCGCTTTAACCTTGCAGGTTCTTTGAAATAATAATCTTATCCTAAACTAAAACGTGACCAGCGGCGAAAATTGTCGACCTACTGACCGTCGAAACATATCGTAATCCTAACCTAATGGTCTACTTGATAATGCACATTAAATGGGTAGGTACTTACCACAGATTCAGCATTAACTTTTTCATATATAACTATATGTACGTACTACCTAACTAATAGTTACTTATGTTTAAGAATGTAGTTACTCGTAGTTCACGTTTTTTTAAGGTTTAATAAATTCCTTGAAACGATTGTCGCGCCATAAACTTTTTCGTGTTTCGAAAAATGTCGAATTAAAAATGTGTCACTAATTCATTGCTCTCAAAATACTTTTCAACAATTAAAAGTCTATTAAAAAGTTTAATACGTCAAACAAATCTCTACCCAGACACTTCAATTAACAATATACAAGATAGATACTCTCTTACCTAGAGACTTAGATTAGGTATTTATCTCTACAAAGCTGGAATTGGGCTCCTGCGTCGTACCTACTCTTACGTTGTGCCTCACAAGTTGCATAGACAAGTAGATGTATACTATGATTTATGGAATGTGCACATGTAGGTATGTGCTTACAACATGCAAGCATTCAAGAAAACTGGTCGGGAGTGTCGGGATTTAGACTCGGGAGTAAGGTCCGAGTACCGCTTCGACTTGCGGTTGCAAATGTTGCGATGCAACGTGTTGTGTTTCGTGTGAACTTGCGGAATAAATTGCAAATGTACACAACATTTTACCAAATCAATTATTAATCGTACCTATTTTGTTGGGCACTTAGGTATCATTTATGTTATAGTTAATATTTAATTTATAATTCGCGTAACGAAAAAAATCTACTTCAAATATTGTCGCACACAAACTTAATGCTAATACTCGTAAGTATAAGACTTCTCATGGATACCGTTGTCGGAACTAGACTAAATTTAAATAGGCTCACACGGGAAGCATCAGCTTTCAAATAAAGATAATAATCCAATTCGGTTCAACCAGTCGAAAGTTATGAGGCACCTACCAAACATAAAAAAAAAACAGTCTGAGAACCTCCTTCTTTTTTTTAATTTGGTGAAAATAATTTGATTTGTCAGATGAGGAAAGAATTCTATATAATTATTCCCTATTAACAGCAGCGTTATACAGAAAGCCTCTAATTCCCAGTGAAGCGATGTTACCACCGCACTGTTCGCTTTGTCTCAAGTGGCAAGGCCGTCACACGTCGTGTTCGTTACCACTGCCGCCATAACGGAACCCATGTAACTGTTGTAGAATGTTCACGACGCTCGAACCGCTTGCCGGTTTTATAGGACCACACCACGACAAGGCACGGCACCATGACTTGATTATCAAAATATGAGGTTACTGGGATATGAGACAGTTTTGTACCAGCATCTATAAATCTCAAACACGTTTCTTTAACCGTGACAGTGTGACAGATTTACAATACCATTTGATAGTAAGTAAGTAGGTACCTATATACATAGCATGATATATCATTTTTAATATTGCTTAGCGATGTAGAAGGCTTATTCTGAAACCCGTGTCTGCTATTACAATCGTTTCGTAATTGTTTGTCAGTGGCATCTCAATGTTTGATTTTGACAGTTTAGATAATAGGTACCTACTAATAGATAACTAATTAAAAGTCGTCAATGGTTCGGTAACTTATATATAAATGACGAACTTCGGTTAATGAATTTTTGTAAAATAGTGTTAACTAAACACTTATGAAAGTAAATAATATTAGTATTTAAAGTAATAATTTTTTGACAATTTATAGGTACGATAGGTAGCGACATCTCGTCATAAAATCCTTAACATTTTCGCAACTCCATCACATAGGTAGATATGGAGTAATTTACAAGGAATGTCAAGCAGTGTATTCTTGTCATCGACAAGTAAACCATTTAAGAAAATGCATCAAAAAGGTGAAACTCATCGATTGTTTTAATCACTCCTCGTAATTGTAGAGGAAACCTAGAAACAATGGTGTGAGAATGGTGTACCATGAACATCATTCAGATAAGGGTGGGAAAGCTGTAAACTGATCTAAGAATTATTACTCGCACTGTAACATTTTAACATAATAAGTACGAGTTCTTATTTGATTATTACGTTACTCTTATTACGCTTCAATATGTGGAGTATTGTGTAATTAGTAATACATATTTTAAAATAGATATACTTACTTACTTACTAGGAAGTACGATGTAATAATTGCATCATAACAATATTTTTAATTTTATCTTTGTTATTATAATTACTTACTAGAGGTCGCGTCGCGAGGCTCCAAGATAAGTCGAAATTAGACCGATTAAAATAATTTTAGTGACCTACAACGATTATTCTACCTATCTAGATCTACAAGATTCTACCTAGATTTATTAACGAAAGTGGCGCAACTATTACAGTTTTATTTAATTGATTTTGCTGTATTTGTATCGCATATTGTACCTACATAAATTTTATCATTTTGCTTTCTTTCTCTACGTGAACTTTAACTACCTCCTCGTATGTCAAATCTCAAATTCCTCTGTGCGCCGTAAGATGCTTAAAAAGGAGTCCAAAGTTTTCTCTTCACGTATGTAGGTATACATATTATTTATTATATACTTCTATTATACCTATATTATAACGTCATTGATAATAATATTACAATACGCAATACTTTCACACTTCTCGGAGTTTAAATACTTACCAATTTACCTACGGCACAAATCATTCTACGTGTAGATAAGTAGATAAATTAAATTGAAGTTCAATGGAACTCACGCTGTGTCAGAAGTTGACTCTTGAAATAAGTATAGTAATATCTCACGCATTGCTATCGCACGTGTTGTGAAACGCAAGAAACATAATATTACGATCCATTACAATCTTATATTATGCAGATTATTTCCAGCGCGCAAGCGCCGTATCGATTGCGAACCTGATATAAGATAAGAAAAAAAATAGGCAAAAATAGACTGTATACATTTCATTCTGGTTTACCTACCGACGTAGGTATATAGGCTATTCACTCGATTCCTCAATGTATAATAACTAATGTAATATATAGTTTAGGCTGTAAATAATCCTCGAAGTGTGAGCCTAGTTGATGATGTCGGTGGATCTGAGTCCGATCCCTGCATGCGTTTCTGATTTTTCCATCGTACCTTAGTAGCTATTATATTTATGTATATGCATGTCATGTGTTCCCATTTTTCTGTCCATTTAATGTCCATTTCAATGAAAATATGGATAACGAGCTTTTAGTCAGTATTCTTACCACACTACAAGCGCCGGAAATAAAATAAATCATGAGATATCTACAGTCAGTAATTGTTTACAATTTTATTGTGCTAGAAAAAAGTTCAAGGTATTTTTATTTGTATAAAAATAAAACAATACTTTTATATTCTGCCCTGATACCAGTGGGTAAGTACAGAACATACTGTACACGAAGTTCCGTTTGCGCTAATGATCACAATTCTTCATAAAAACGATGTTCACGACAGCGCTCTACGTAACGGTGCTACGAATTACAACCGCTTTAGAGGAATGATAACATGAGATTATCTCCAAGGCTTGCTGGATATTTGTGTCAAAATGTTTTTGCCGGAAAGTAAATTCGCTGTACTACATTTATTGTTCCATTTTTAACTGAGGCCTCTGAGAACGGCAAATGTCAACGTGGACTTAAAAAAGACCATGGAAAACAGAAACAAGTAGACGGAAACCTGACAGTTATTTGACTGGCTATAAACCTATAGTGGCATATGCGACTCTATTACGAATGGAAAGAATGTTGATGCTGATTGGTAAATGTCATTATTGTCTTTTCAACCATTCATTTAATGTTTGAAGTTGTCACGTTTCCGTACTAAAAGAGTGCAGGGGAATTTCCAACCTCTCTCAGTTCCGTGTAAACTACATACTTACTTACATTATATATTTCTTTAAAAGAAAAGTGGGTGTGTCAATGTTTTATAATGTTTCATTTTTGTAAAATTACGTTAAAAAACTTTATAAGAGAACAGTTTACTTAAAAATTAGTTTGGTCGTGAAAAACGTAGACACTAATAACACTAACCTATGCTGAAATAATAAGTCCGTTTATCTCCTAAAATCAACGTCCATTATTTTAACTGCAACAAGCATAGCGAGTACCTATACCTAATGCTATGTACTTAAATACGAATTGGTTATTAACAAAATGAGTTAGATAAGTACGAGATACGAATAGATGGCATTGAACTTAGCGTCTTGAAACTGCGTACCTAGTTACCAATGTGTAATAGACGCAGAGGAGAAAATTATAAATGTTATTGATGTTATTATATTCTGACGTGTTATTACGATTTGTTTTATGACACGCCCTGTGTAACGAACGTAATTTAGAACTTGGAACGTTTCAAGTACTTTTCATCATAGCTAAGTAGGTCTTACAATATTTTTTTCTTATATTAATTTTATAGTTGATTGCAATTATACTGTACCCGTTGTAAAGCGTCGCTTGAAATGGATCTAAATTAAACTACTCTACTTAATTATAACATGTCTAATGTCTATAGTACTAGAGTATGAAAATAAAGCACTAGACCTTATTGTCGGTTTCTTTTCCACTCACTTTCGCTTTTGTTTTATTTGTATCTGTACATCTCACACCTGGTAATCGTTTCATTCATTCGCACTACACAGAACTTTGAGTGGCTTGTCTACAGTAGATATACTTACCTACGTATTTATTTATTAATAGCTGTGCCTCCCGGTTTCACCCGCGTTAAGAATTGCAACGTAACTCTCGATAGCCTGTAGCCTTCCTCGAGAAATGGACTATCTTACATTAAAAGAATTTTTCAAATCGGTCGAGTAGTTCCTGAGATTAACGCATTCAAACAAACAAACCCTTATGTAGCCCAGTAGCTTAGAACCAGAATACAACTACAGTATTTCGTTTCTAGCGTAAGAAACTAATTGAGGGCTTTTGGGATCGGGAGCGGTTGGTAACCTGGTAATTCTGACGAATTATATATCCATACAACAAACACTTACCTGTAAATTAGAATAGAACATAATATAAATAGATATGTAATAATAATAACTAAATACACAGCAGTCTTTGCGTGCAACTTTAACTATAGGTACGTGCAGTTGTTAAAAAATCTAGTTTACTTGTATTATTATTACCTATCGGTAAATATAAATAGTTCTTAACTAATTGCACAAGTTTACAGTGTATGGGAATATCGCCATTATTTTCCACCTTAGAGACGTCGATTTTAAACTCGTTTCCTATAATTTGTCATTAACAGTTTCCTGTTAGAAAAGATTAAAGCTATCTTTACTGCCCGTTCCCTTGTTATTTCATCCGTTATAGAATAAAATTACGTTCTTTGGATTGTGTTCACACGCATGCGCGTAATTCCGCGCAACGCTAAACTAATTTACAGTTTTAATTATTTCTCGTTGGAAATTACGCAATGCTACTTTAGTTCTGTTATAAAAGTCAGTTATTAAAGCAAAACACGTGAAACAAAATAAGTAATCTATTATATTTTATTTACTATAAAATATAAATAGTTTTTCTTGTATTTTATGTTAACATAAATAAAACCTATTGATTAATAAAACAAACTGAGGTTGTGTTATTTTATTTATTACTGTAAATAAATATAAAATATGAAAGTATTAAGTAGCGAAATATTGCAACATGAAGCAAAGCAGAAATTTTTGTGATATGAAACAATGATATTCAATTAATTAGGTACTCCGTTTATAACAATGGAAAGTTATGGCGGACGGCGCCACATAACCCTGTTTAATTGTACCGCTACTTCCGTTCCTTCCATCTTTGATAGCCTAATTCGATTGCCGCCTTTTGTAAGACAATATAGACAGGCCTTTTAATACATAGACTAAATTAAGTGAATCGAAAGTAAATTAAATTTTGCATTTCAATTAGATGAATTGAAATTCATTTACCTAGATGCAATTTCTGCCACAATCCGGTCTTAAATTTCAATAATTGATAACTTTTGTTATAGCGAAATAATGTAGGTATAAAAAGAAGTAACCATTAATTACCTATCCAAAAGATTTTAATTTTATTTGATTTCATTTCCTTATGAGAAGAAATAAGTTTATAGCAAAATTGATTTGATTGGTAATAATTAAACAATATACATATCAAACTAATCAAATTTAGTTAAACAGAGTTCGTTGTACCAACGTTTTTATCCAATCCATCCTTTGCGATCTTAGAAAATTGCTTTCATATCCGTAGCTTTGACCGCAATTCTGACCGCAATTGGCATCTAAACGAAGTTGTGTCCGTAGGTAAATTTTAAAAGTTATTGAACTAATTTTTATAAAAACTGGAGCAATCAATTAAGTAATGAAGTCGGTAAAAACGAAGAATTAAGATAGGCGGAGGTAATCAATCTTACAGATAATAAAAACATAATAATGGTAGGTAGGTATTGCTTAAATCATGTATTTTCATACCTAAGCGAAAATAGCAAAAATTGATAAAACATTGAAAGCAGAAAATACTGATAATAAAGCAAAACATATTACTATAACATAATTATATGACTTCACCTACTAATATATATATTTTATCATGTTTAAGGGTGCGGCGAAATGTGGCGTGTGGTGCTGCTGGCTTGTATGCTGGCCTCCATTCGCGCTCAAACCCGCGCCAACCGAGTCAAGGATGTAACTACGACCTGTGAGAAGGGCTCCGTCAGCGTCCACCTCGAGATGGAGCAACCTTTCAAAGGAATCGTCTTCAGCAAGGATTTCTCACGAGAGTGTCGAGTACAAGGTACAATTACATACCAGCTAATTTCATCACTGTAAAAAATTAAACAGAAAATATTTCAACATAGATACATATACCACATACGTAGTCAATAAAAACCGACGTTAAATTAAAGTTTTGGAAATTGCTATCAGCGACAACAAGCCGTTAAACAAATAAGAACTGTACAGTAACTTAGTGGTCAAAGTGTAGGTAGCAACATTAAAATTGTATACCTTCGTGGGACATTGGGGACAAATGTACTTGACATGAGCAATGGGGACGTACGTGGGAAATTGTTACCGATTATCACTAACAGTTAATGTATAAGACATACTTCCCAGTAACTTTCTTTATCCGTCGATATCTGCGCCCTATTTTCAATAGAAAGATAAAGAGAAATAATTAGTAACATGACAAGATTACGTGAGACCAATTTTCCCTAGTAGGTTTCAATGAAGCAATATTTTATCCAACTATTTTGTTTGCTAATTTTATATTAGAAAGAATAGAACTACTAACAGAATTACATTAACACAATATATTAAAAAAACCTAGATGTAGGATAAGAATACACATCATTTCTCTCACAGGTTCGTACCGTTGACTCGGTAGTCACGTCAAACATATTTAGATAGCAATACTAACGATGAAAATACGTGCCTAATTTTACTTTTCTTATAGCTTCTAGTATTGACAAAGTAAACTTTTAAAAAGAATTCAAACTAAATGAAGTTAAGAAATACATGAAAATACCTACTAGGCAGAAAGCTTTTAAAATTATTGACATCTTTTACTTTTCAGGAAAGATGCAAAAGACAGTATCTCTTCACTTGCCATCAAACGCGTGTGGTGTAAGGACTTCGACTTTGAACTCAACATACGAAGAACCTGACGATGATGAGGATTTGTACTACAACGTGGAGTTGATTGTGCAAATGGATAGACAGTTGCAGCAGTCATCTGATCAAGAGCTACTTGTAAGGTCAGTAAGAAAATATATAATAACGCAAAGACCTCTATTTTCATCTCACACGCATTCGGGACGAATAACAGTTTTTGCCAGATCCTTTTGAGTAAAAACTTGCAGAAGTCATGCTTTTACATATTGTTTCATTAGAAATACTCGTATACTAAGATAGGATTAATTTTAGTAAAAAATACGCAACTAATAATAACATAAGTGAGATGTTATTAAGGTGGTATGAGATGTTGTTTAGTAATATTAGAAAACTATAATATCACGTAATTAGTAGGTACCTAATATTTTTACTGACTCAGTGCTTGTAACTTGTAACAGGTGTAAATTGCAACCTCGTGCAGTACGTATCAACAGTTCAGCGTTGGAAACCGTAATCAGGACAAGATTGCGGGACATGATGGGCCCGGAGGGGCGTAGAGCAAGGTACTAGACTGAACGATTATCTTAATAAGCTCTATGTATTTACTATAGTTATAACTTTTATATTTATCGCACAACAGGTATCCAATAGCAATATATTACAATAATAACGACTGTTATTTAGTACATAGAAGAATCGAATGTTTTATGGCCTTTCCAGAACTGGCCGAAATCGCCATGGTTGGGCTAATCCAGAAGAAGACGAACAAAGAGAAATGCTTTTAGAAGCAGCACGGGCTTGGATGGAACTGGCGCCGACTGCTGGGGCAACTGAGCCAGCAACTGTTGAAGTGGGACAACCAACAAGACTGCTTATCCAATGTACATTACCAGGTAATTGTTTTGTAAAATACAGTTTTGTTAAACATCGCTTCTACGGTAAATAATAAATCTTTTTTATATGATTTACAGTTGGAGTGGGTCTACGAATAACAAACTGCGTTGCACACGATGGTTTAGGAGAAGCTTCACAAAAATTGTTAGACGAGGCTGGTTGTCCCATCGACGAAACTATATTTGACAAGCCAACAATTCACCGCCACAAAACTCGTGGTTCTGAAATAGACTTCTCTCAGTTAGAACCGGTTGATACTCAAAAAAATATTAACGAACACAGCAATATAAAAATAACTAAAACGGATCCCGAATATATGTTCAAAAATATTATGACGTATCAACACGCGGTGACTACATTTGCTGCCTTTAAATTTCCTGACAGAGCGAAGTTACATTTAACTTGTGGAATTGAGTTATGCAAAGGAAACTGCCCCAGAGTAGATTGTAGGGCGTTACAAAAACCACAGCAAACAAGAGATGGACTGTTACGAAAGGCTCGACTGGACAAAGAAGCTAAAGGTTTAGTTATCGATAGACTTGAAGTCTATAATAGCATTGAAGTTTTGGCGCCAAATATTGAATTGGAGGATGAAGCTTCAATTCGAGGTAGTTTATATCTTTTATGTGTTATATTTCAATAATTGATGAAGATCACAAAATAAATAAATGTAAAGTCTAGACACTAGTCCATAATTAATAGCTCAATGTAATGTAATTACAGAACATAGTTATGTTAAAAGAATAAAAAATAATAATTTTCAGGTTCAAGAAGAATAGAGGGCGAAGAAGAGGAATTTGTTCGAGGTTTCTCTCCTGGAGACAAGACAATTTGCTTATCACCAGGAAAAATGGCTCTTGCTTTTTGTATTTTGGGAGTTATATTTTTATGTGCTATCGCTGTGGCGTTTGCATCATTAGTTCGAGCAAGACGACGTTTGGGCAGAGAGCCCTTACATACCTCTCTCTCATTCTACACAGGAAGTAAAAGCTTATTCTCATCAAGTGAAAGCTCTAGCTCAGGTCTTAGTGGCAGCAAGTTACTATTGACAGATAGTCCTTATTTAGATCACCATTCTTCTTCAAGTCACAACTGGCCATATACAAGAGCCTTTTGATCCTAGCCTAAAGACTGCATAATATAAGGTTTACATGGGTGTACCCAGGTTTTGGTCCAAGGGGAGGGTAAATAACAAATGCAGGAAGCAGCTGGTCTCCCTCGTGCGCCCATGAAGGTTTATCCCTTCTGGCAATATTAATAATGAAATTCGGAACTCAAATGATTCTAGTATAGACTGTGAAATAGATGTTTGATTCTTGTAACACAAATAATTTAATAATAGCCTTTTAATCGAAACAGCAATAGGAATTAAATATTACTTTGGTAATTTACTATATCAATTAGATATACAGAAATGATTTAAGAGAATCAATTTAGAATTTTTATGGAATGTTAATTTTAGTTAAGTGTAATTAATTATTTGTCTGAATCTATTTTTAAATACATAATATCTTATTATTCAGCTGCCATAAGGTGCTATTATCACTGTGGATAGAGCAGATAACATTGAAAATCATGACTTATTTATCTAGGATTGTTCTCAAATAATACAACCTACCTGAATATACATTAGGCATAGATACATATACTAGAATTTTACAACTACCCTATTTATTGTGAATCTTTTCCTGGAGCAGGTTTGTGCCTTATGAGTTTAGTGCAATTTTTTTGTCACAGCGGCAAATTTTTAATATTTCGAAAAGTTAGTAAAAGTATATGGTCATAATTTACTATAAAAGACTGTAGTCATTTTACTTATAATATTTTATTATGTAAAAACGAGATTACAAAAATTTGCATAAAAATCTTACACTTAATTAATTTGTATTTGAAAGTTATTTTGTTAGGGAATTGAAAAAAATAAATAAAATAACGAATCTTCTACCACAAATATGGCATCTCTCAGTAGAAAGGAGTTCAGCAACAATGTGTTCTGACTAAAAATTCATGGCTGTTTTTGATATTTCAACTGTCAACAATAATTAAATACAATTTAATATAATAGGCGATTTTGTTAGTGTTGTGATTAATTATTTATTATTATTTTTAGACTAAATAATTTTATTATTTTTAATACACTTGAGGAAATGCTTTTGACAAAACCGTTAAGCTTTAAGTTTATATAAATCTCAATGGGTGGGTATGGGTCACAATTAATTATTATTATTATTTTTAGATTTTAATGGTTTTATCAGCGTTCATAAGCACTTCCTCGACTCTTAGAAGACTTAATTAGGTAGACTCTTAATATAATATAATTTTTTAAAATAATATTTACAGAATTGAGATACATATATTGTGATATAACTATGATATATTATGTGTAATAAATTTAATTATTATTCCACTTTTTTTTTGTATTTTACATTTTTATATTGAAATACATTAAAATAAAATGTTGCAGTTTTATTATACCTTACACATTACAGCTTAAAATTTCCCATCATTATAATAAAGTCTCCCAGTATAACTTTAATTAGGTAATCAATTATTGAAGAACTTTTAACAATTTATGAAGAGCATTTCAAAAACAAAACATAAACAATTTATTTATGTCATAATATTATGTCATCTCATTTTTGACAACGTCAAATTTTCAAAGTACAAAATTATAGATAGAGATTATAACAAAAACTCTGTGGATCAAAGTCACAGATTCAATCAGAGTGTATAGGCTAGCTACAAACATACATAAAATCCATTAAACGTCCTCTAGACAACATGTCAAAGTACACAAGCTACTTTGACATGTTGTTCTTCAAGAGTTCCTTCGCCTTACTGACTCAGTAATACTGAGTATAATGTGGTCTGTGCTGTGTATGAAGAAGACCTTAAAAGCCGAGGATTACAAGAGAGAGACTAATGAAACGTAAAAAAACGTTGTGAGTTAGATGGATGAATTTACATCACAGCGCTCTTTTAAATAACAAGGAGCTGATGTAGCACGGTACATAAAGCCAAAAGAAGAATACGAGTTATTAAACATTATTATTCAAATCATTGAGGTGGTAGTACTGTCATTGATTGATTTTATAATTAAATAATTATTTATAACTTTTATACCATATGCTATCTTTGCCATAATAAAAAATACAGTATAAAAGTAAATTAGTAGTCTATGGTCGCAATCATCGATGACATCATTCTACGCAAAGATTAAAAATTTTACATGTATTTGTCAGATGCAGAGTTATCTACAAAATGCTAATGTACCCTATATTGCATATTTGCCATTGCCAAAGCAGAGCTCCATAGGGGTTCCTCTTGTTCCATCCCGGTTAAATCCCTCGAGGTTGAAATTACTTTCTTAGGAATCGACATAAACAAAAACTAATTTTGTCGACGAGCTAAGATCGACTTATATTAATTAATTATTAATTACAAGTTGTTACATATTTGAAACTTTAAAAAAAAAAACAGTTAAAGTTGTGTTACGTGTACCAAACTAATATATTAATTAAAACTAGAGATCAAATTTTTAAAGTTATTTGGCTATGGCGGTTTAAGGACTTTGATATAATTTTGGAAAAGTTCAAAATATTTTCGGAATCCAGGAGTAGGGGATCGGATCGGATTAGTAATTGAATGAGAGTGAAACACTTAATAAGCTATCAAAATAATTGCCATAGATTACGTTTATGTGTAGGTACTTTAATCTTTGAACTGAGCTGTCGCCTGTCACATTTTAATATCTAATCTATGATATGGGCGGTAAGGTGATGCTTGCTATCGTGCGGCGATCTTTTGCCTCGCCTTCGATGCCGTGTTCGTACTCGTAGTCACGGATGATATTTTGACAATTTCTATATGAACAGCGATTATTTCTAGACGCTGTACTCTACAAGTGGTTGGGTTATGATTTTACAGCGAATAATTGATTGAAAAACTATTGTTTTAGTTTAGTGTGGTGTAAAAACTGATGGGACTGCGCTAGTCTCAGAACTGAAGTGATTTTACGTTTGTGAGTGCTACGAGAATTTGTGTCAACTGACCAGCGGTCTTGGATATTTGTAAATTGAGGTAAGTATATATTTAAAGGACTTATTTGTGACTATTTCGATATTCTTACTCAACGTACTTTGGTTCTCTAACCCATTGCCCAATCATATTGAGTCATTTTAGTTTTATTACTAACTATTACTAAGGTTTCAATGCCGAAAAAGTATGGTTTCTTCTTATCCCTTACGTCATTTTATCGTACTTAGCTGTATTATAAACGATCTTTTCTGTAAATTCATTTACTTTTGGTATCCTACGACTTTGTTAGTATCTGTGTACATAATTATTTGTCTATATAGGTATACTTATTTATGCAGTGTTGGGTTCAAGCTTTAAAAAAGATTAAGTGGATAGTAATAATGAGAGCTAAGTATATTTTTTCCGTTATGTACGTAAAATAATATTATTTCAACCGCCATAATAAAATTTACTCCTTAGTACACTAACACTATTATCTTCAATTCAAATATTGCTTTATAAATACATATTTGATATTTATATTGTACGTACAAGTACTGTGTAAAATGTTTTTTTTACTGTTAACATTTCTTTAACTCTTTTTATATTAAAAATTACTAACTTCTATTACCTATTAATTATTGTGTTTTGATAAAATTATTTGCCTACATAGTTTTTCATACTTATCCGTTACAATATAAAGTTTACAATTTTTTATGTTAATAAATGGAATCTAATAAATAGATTGTTATAGTGGCAACAGAAATACATTGTTTATGAAAATCTTGACTGCCTAACTATCATGGTCCTGGTATGACATAGAGATTGGTGGTAAGCGGACAGACAGACAGATTGACGGACGGCAGTATCTTAGTAATAGGGTCCCGACTTACCCTTTGGGTGCATAATCTAGTAAAAATGAGTATGTGTAATTGTAATTTAAAACCTGTTTAAGTTAGTTGATCATTATAAACATGTTACAGAAGCAGTCAATTGTACTGTGACAAACATTATGTCGCTATGCACATATACTTATTTACCAAGGCATTACTGTGTCCGCTGCTATTCAGCTGTAACTGTTACTGTGAATAAAATAATATCAATTACTTATTGTTGCTATATTTACTCTCATATGTACGTTTGTCTTAATAGCATTCAATAATATTAATATTTTGGTTGTTTAATAAATTTTAATAACTTAATGTAAGAAGTTTCATAATGTACCTATATGTTTTATATATTATGTATACATTTTAATAATTAAGGAAATAATATTTTAATCGATTACAAAAAAAATATTATCAATCAATAATGAAATCAAAAGAAGTACCTATTAAGTATTGTTATGTAGCTAAAATAATTATTTTATTAATAATAATTATTAATAATTACTCATCGCTTACTGTTTTTAAATAACTTTGTTAAATATAATGCAATCATTGTATTGAATTCATTTATAATTGCTATTTAATTGGTGCCATAATAATAATTTTAATTGCTCCTCACATTATCAGTATCTTAATAGCCATAATGTACTATGAAATTAGGATGTTTCCTTATAGCATATATTGGCTATTATTTTAAGTTACAATCATTCAATTGACTAGAAGTATGGATGTTTATGTGCTGCTTACATACCTCATGCGGTGACAGTCACTTGCGCATATGCAATACATGAATATCATTTATAAGCCTTTTAAGAATAGACAGTAAGTCTAAAGGACTAGGATGGTCATCCTCTTCATAATATTATTTAGTATCTGTGAGCATCAATATGACTTTTCATATTAGTTTACGGGTCAATTTAAATCTTTTTCAAATTTCACTTTAATATTATCTATTACTACTACTTAATAGTATAATATATAAGTAACTTAAAAAAGTGCCTGTTATTTTTACCGAACTATAAACATAACATTATGGCAATTGTTGACCCAATTTTTTAAAATTAAATTATTTAAAGGTGTTGCTAAAAATATTTAAAATTATCAATTAAATCACTAGTCATCAAATAGCTTAGTGACATACGACATATAAATGCGCCAAGTGGCACTAAGTGGCAAATAAGTGTTTCAAGGATATTATAATACATGAATAATGCATGCCTTTGCATATGGTTATGTTGCATGCATAATTGCAAATGCATTTCATTTCAATTTCCAAACTGTGGCCTATAGGTACTATCTACTAGCTCTGCTTGAAGCATTTGTAGACTAAAGATAACTGCATGTGCATTTATTTCTTAATTTATCTAATCAATTTACATCTTTGACCAATTTACAATATTGTCTAGCATTATAATTTCTAAACAGTGTTGAATATTGTTAATAAATGGTTTTTTCTGATGTATAAACTATATGCAAATGCATTGCTTTTAGATAAGGGGTTTAAATAACGCCTCACACTAAATTAACTATAATATTGCTTGTGATTTTTTATTTTTGTAAAATAATATATGTAATACCTAACTGTATTTTACAAACATTGCCTCTTGCTTGCATATTAGTGCAAAAACCTTTAGTAATCTCTGAGGTTCAATAGTAGATACACAATTACACTACTAATTTGTCTATTAAATGGATGTGTTTCCATAATAAGTGTAAAGGACAAGGGTTCTCAAAAACAACAGTATAAAAGAAAGATAAAAATTATAATACAAAATATATTGACAGCATAGCAAAAAAACCCTAGCTCTCACTCAGTGACAGTGACACCTTTTTTTCTCATGATTTTATATGTCGCCAACAATAAGGTAGTATATTTAGTAAATGGTATGGGTAGACAGGTACATACATATTATGTTTCTATTTTGTCAAGGCCCAAATTTTAGATACTAGATAATTATAAGCTAACTAAAAGCTGTTAATATTGCAACAAGTGCTTAAAACTGTGTCCGATAGTGTCCCGATATAATTAGTGCGTATGCTCGAACAGAGTTTCATGTCCACTAGGAAGTAACGGAAGTAATTAAAACAGCATTATAAAAACACTTTTCAAAGTGACGACATTAATTCACCGCGCTAGGGGGTGTAGATGGGGTGGCGTTGTGGAGCTGAGCCGTGGGAGGGGGCGTGCGTGTACTAGGGATATGCGGACCGCCGGCGCCAGGAGTCCCGATCGATATTTCGGCCTCGCTCGTGCTCACTCCGAGCGAATCGTTCCGCGACGCGCCTGTGCGCTCGACGCCCGTCCGTGTGATCGTAGAGACATTTTGACACAGTGCTGTGCTAGTGTTTTTGACCGTTCGACTGATCGTTCCATTCACGGACATGAGATAGTCCTCGTTCGATACTGGTATGTTTTATGTTATTTCTATGAAAAACACCGGAATGACACGGTGGCACATATTTCCGGTGCTGGAGCCTTAACACTAGGATCAATAGCGCTTTGAAGAATGATGTCATAACTTTAGCGCTAATTAGGATGTCTGCTTGAGGCCGTGGGATGATTTTTTCCTTGCACTAATGTTTTTTAAATACCACGTTCTAAGCCTCTACACTTCATGCTACAATATTCACGAATCTTTCTCTCTCTCGCAATCTTTACAGGTCAATGTTTTTACCATAATACTAAAAAAAGGTCAATTCTCCTCTGTAACGTTCACATTCACACTTATTTCTAAAGGTTCATGAATACCTGATTTTATCTCTTGTACCAATGTCTAGGCACAATGTTAGCTTTTCTCTCCACGCCCCCAGTGACCTAGAAAGCTGAAAATGTAGGTATAAAGAGCAGGCGTATCTAGAGCCAGACGGATATTCCCGAAACTCAGTTGAGCTATCGCAGCAGTGCGACACTCTGTTGTGGGCACGATTGGACTAATCATGAAGTCAATGATTCTGACCTTAATGTCTCCATGACTTCATAAATTATGTTTTCTGAAAATAACATGTCTTAGTGGGTATATTAAAGAGTCTTGGGAGAGAGTATCTGTAAAAGGCTATTATCTTATCTTCGTTGCTATTAAATAAAACATTTTACAACCAACAATTAGGTACATGGTATGGAATGAATGAATCAGCCAAATTGTACTTAAACAATAGCCTTCACGTTTACTCAAACCGAATATCGGTTATGATATTCGAAATCATATTTGATGTGCTGATCTCGCAATGCTGATTTTCAGTCCTTGCTTTCGAAAAGCCTTGACATTTCTTTTGATGCCATTATACTCGTACACCCAGTTCCAATTAGTGGAATCATGTTAAAGAATGCTACGTTTGATGTTTCAGCATTATGGGGATACCTAGTTAGTTGCTGTAAGTTACCTTTTTACCCATTCTTAACTTCGGCTACTACACTGCTTTAAAGTGCAGGCTTTAATTAGTGAAGAAGTGAGAAAATTATCGTTATATACCTACCGTAGTTGCATAAAATATGCTTCTTATTTTATCTACGGCGGTGAGTTTATCAGTCGTGAACATAAGTTGGGACTCTTTTTATATTTGTATGATTATGTAAATATTCTGATAAGCCGGTTTATGAATATGACTTATATGTGTAAATTTTAAATACATGTATAGGTAGTTACTTATTTTCCGTAGCAGTACTAGGAAAAGTACTGCATCGCCAAGACAGCAATTATTGTTAGGTTAGTTAGTTAGCTTCAGATTGTTTTTAACCAATTTCAATCTCCTATGTGTAACTAACTAGAGAGAAATTATCATTGTATATTTTAAGTATTAAAATTATTTAGTTATTCTACCTCTACCATAAGCTTGTTATAAATGTTTAAAGTCTCAGCAGTGTTACGTAACAGGGCATTTACCCTCGGACTCCGTAACTGGCTTCCTTAACAAGTTCACAATGAAAATCTCTTTTAAATCCAGGCCAGTGGTTTCCGCTTTGCTTTTAACATCCGTCAACAATACAATGTCGGTAAAAGGATAACATTTTATGTAAAATATAATTTTCTTTAACTTTTTTACTTTACGAATATCACATTTTTTGATCAAATTTAATGTTGGTTATCCATGTTTGACTATATAGTCGGACTTGCCACACAAACTGCATTCTCCTTACAATTTTGTTACTAAATTCTTTTTAATTTTGTATTTTGACACCTCTTCCTCAAATTGCTAATAGTACCTATTCTTTTTAGACGAAATGTTCAATTATTATAAAATCAATTTTCTAACAAATACTCTCGCTTTTGGGTGTGTGCATCCATCAAATTATGTATGAGGGGAGGACATGTATAAGGACATATTATGTCAATTTGAATTTAGCACACTGTGGGTGTGTCCTAAAATCGGTCTATTTACAATGTCCACGCCCGGCCTCCAAAGAGGTCATCCGTGTACAGACATACCTAACAATCAGCTGGTCGACTGGGCAATTCATAGCGTAATATTGTCTCATTATACCTATTTTGTTCTAGAGCTTTAAGTCTGGTGTGTAACCATTACATGTAACTTTCTTTGTTTTTGAAAATATTTCCTAATTGTTCTCGTTGCGATTATTTAGCACTGTCGAAAAGTTATTGTCAGTCATTCCAACTTCAGAATTTCTATTAACTAAACAATATCTTAGTTAAAAGTTAAAGTATCCAAAAGTAGCTTTGAAATGCAAATATCCTATTTATGTTAGGTATATCAGTTTCAAGTGCCATAAAAATAAATTATGATTTCGGTTTTCGTTTGAACTGATGCTCTAGCTCTATTTCAAACAGATTTTGTTTAACTTTTAATTTTTGATGAGTCTTCTTTTATTGCTTGTATCAAAATTCAAGTGGTCAGTTTTAATTTCCGTGAACAGATATAATTTTAGAGCTTTTTATGTCTCATCTTTGATGATGTCACACTGTAGTGCATCCATTTTTTATCGTGTTTTTAAATGTGATGTCATTCTGTTTTGTTTGGTTCTAGTTCTATTGTAGATGCTTAGTATTCACTGAAGGTAATGAATTCATAATTGCGTTAATTTGACTGTTTTCTAGTTAATTTATTTAGTGACCCTGTAATATGAAGATATACTTGGTACTTTAGTAATGATTCCTGTAATCCTGTGTTTATTAATTCTGTTAAATACCTAACTCGATGATAATTCTTCTATATCTATTATTGTTTTATGTTTATCAATGTTATTCGAAATATAGTCGGTGACTATAGCTGAAGTGCTTCTTGTGTTTGGTTAGTCTGTCTGTATACTTGTACTATATTATCTTGAACGAATTAGCATCATTGAGTGACCTTTAGTAAATGTAATGTGGTTTGACGCAACTGTTCGGAGGCCATACAATCCACATCTGTCTTCGCGTTGTATTTATATAAAATTTACCCAAGATGTTACTTATACTAGTTTTTTTACTTCTAAATACGTTCAGATCCCGAAAGGTATATTATTGTATGTACCTAGTTCTCAATGAGTACGTGACTCAAGCATGCCGGCTGCTGCGGCTGTTTCGCTTGCTAATGATAAAAAGTAATACGTGATATCACGAACCGATTTTGCACTGAATGTTTGAATTGAACATAATATTCTCGCGTCGAGAGAGTCGAGGCCGGCCGGCCGGTGGCGACGGTGTTCGCGTATGGATGCTTGTAGGGCCGGTTTTTTCAAGCTTTTCCAAATTTGGTAGTCAACATAAATATTTAGGTAAAACATTGTGATTTTCTGCAACCTAATTTAAAATTATGATAATAATGAGTCTTAGTACTTCAGCGTTTTGAATTGGAATATCTATGTACTTCTTGATCTTCTTATGTAACTCGTTTCGTGAATCGATTATTATAAAAATCTTATCAATGATTAATATAAGCCAGCGTAAGTTTATTTTTCGTCTGTATTGCAGACGTAGGTGTTTGTTTCCTTCTAAATCGTATTCGACGGTCACGGTCGAAGGAGAAAATTAACATTTCACGTTTTACGAATGTTAAATGAATTTTATTTCGTAATAATAGACATGAGTTTTCATAACCACGTGCCACTTTCATTATCTACTTACTACGTTATCTTTTTTAGTATTTAAATTAGTAACAAGATAAAAGTGATCAAAAGCCCATTTCTCCACGTTTTCTTTATCAACGCGAGATTGTATTGACGAGACATACTGTTTTACAACTTTCTCTTTATAATAATCAGTAATTTGAATTAATTGCTCCATCTGGTTATTCTTAGCCTCTAGTGATCAGTCTTGGCGTTGAGAAATTTGAATTTACTGTTATTTTTTATTATTATCTTTTACACTTTAAATAAGATAAAGAATAACATATTTAGCATTTCTGTTTTGATAATAATTTTAAAGGATATTTCGAAAGCATCATCTTCTAGATCTTTCTTAAATGGTAATCTTAAATGCTAATAGGTATTTTCTGGTATTACGAATCATATAAACAATCCAACTGGTTACTCAATTTGAGTTAGTCTAGTTTTAGGGAGAATGATCTGTTATTCTTATTATAATACGTACTTCAGTGATTCGACTGTGTTATCAGTCAAGGTATATATTTTACTTTGGGGAGTTATCTTCTCAACTGCCATTTGACCTATCAATTGACCTTATGACATGCCTTCATGCTGACATAATGAAACACTGTACGTTGCACTGTTCTCATTGTATTCTATGTCGATGCTAGATTGATTGTACTAATTAAAGTTGAGTTTTGAGTAATAAATTACGGTAGATGATAATTATAATTTGTATTAAAAGTTATATAATGCATTTTAGTTGTGTATAATGCGCGTTAGTTGTTAATTATAATTATTATATTAAATAATAAAACAATGCTTTATTCTGTTTTTACAGGTAAGCTTATAAATTGAAGGATATAAAATTCCTTGTCGACGTTAGAGCTGAGTAAGTTTGTTCCAATTAAGTTTTTTAAATTTAAAATGTTTATCTTTGTCTGGTGCTGTTAAATTTTTTTTCTAAAGGTGGACCAACCAAATATAAACGCATAGATTTCAACGATTAAATACTTGCATATTTTTTCTTATTCGGACTCAAGGGCAGACACATTTATATTATTTATCCGCAACGATGACACATCGACGAATGTAAATATAGTACTCAGTATTGCTTCTTTTTGCTATAGCACAAATGCTTTTAAATCTTTAGATAGAGTTCCTCTGGAATTTCAGATCGACTTTTTATAGTAGTTTAAATATAGTTGTGGTCTAGTAGCCGAATCGCGCAAGTAATACCACACGAAAGCATCCTGATTTTTCTTTTTAACTTATAAGAATTATAACCATGTATGTGTTATACCATTTTTGACTTATAATTCATCATTAAATCTTACTGTTTAGCCCTTCAAGGCTAGTTATTATGATATACATATTGGAATTCTTTCCCCTCTTAAGTATTCTTTATAAACATTTTTGCCGTTGGTAATATTCTATGATGTAACTGAGCCACACTACGGCATGGATGTTTAAAAACGACTTTTACCGAGATTTTAATTTCGAACGTTTTTAAAATATCCGTCTGGAAGTATGAATGGATCTTTCTCGGTTGGGCAACGAAGCCGTTAATTGCGCTAACAATAGGGTCGAGAAAGCCTTTCTAAAGTCATCGCGGTACAGTACGCTATTGTACGAGTACCTATGTACGTTCTGTTATCGTTGCCGTTTTATGATTTGCTCTTGTCTAGATAATCCTCTTTAACTTTCTTAATAACCTTTCCGTTGTGAGAAAATAAAAATTTAAAATAAAAAGAATTTTGTTTTGCG
Source organism: Noctuana lactifera (assembly GCA_018231305.1). Classification (NCBI taxonomy): domain Eukaryota; kingdom Metazoa; phylum Arthropoda; class Insecta; order Lepidoptera; family Hesperiidae; genus Noctuana; species Noctuana lactifera. The sequence goes on from DWAV01000068.1 coordinate 29,710, forward strand.
TTATTCTTTGATACAACCATTGTTATGTCTGTTGACTTTGTTATTTTACTCTTTCTGAATGACATATATGAATAATAATTCTTTGTGAGTCTGTATTTTTAGTGTGTGCTAAAAATTATCAAATTGTCAATCTTAACGAACTTGCTAACTTTATTCATCTTAAGATTACTAATTCTCATACATCCTGAGTTGCTTTAAATGCTTAAACATTAAAGATGAAACGTTCCCAAATGAACCGTTGAAAATTGCATTTAATATTCCAACAGTGGAGCTGTGGAGTCCTGAATCCTACTCTATCGGGGTCGTCGACCTCGAATCCAGTTCACGTCTTGCAGTCGCCGACTCACGTAACAACCGCTTTCTGTGTACATTTGTACGGACATACAATAAGATATTTCCACATCAACGACTAATGTCAAGGAACTACTCACTATGCCAATATTTAAATTTATCCAATGTTTTGTTGCGCCTTCGTCGATTATAAATACGTACATGGAGGCATTCTATATTTGCTTTAGAAATTGTTCTTATTTCATTATTTCATAATTATTAATGATTATTTTATATTGTCTGTTTTATATATTACGTATTTTTATATTATCGATGTCCACATCATCCACAACATAGTGTAACATATTTACTATGATTACTGTTATAATTTTCCCTCTCTAGATAGCAAATTATTATCAAGTCTATCTATTCATCACTTAGATATAGCCTGTTTGTATTTCAATTACCTACTCAAGTGTCTACGTTGAAATAGTCTGCATACTTGACCATGTGGTAATTTTGTTCTTGTACGATTTTATTATAATATACAGTTATATTAATAGTCGCTTAAAGGACTGGTTTATTTTAATTCCATACATAATCTCCTCAGATGTTTGCAGATTTGTACTTTAGTTTAACTAAGGAACTTAATTAAGGAACATTTACCGTAAATCGAATTTACGTAGATAGATAACATCCAATCCCCTTTTATCAATTTTATGGGTGTGTGTTTGAGGGACTCCTTGGATGGTTTTCATTCACAATAAGATGCGGCAGATGAAGTTGTTATTGTGTTCCAGGATTTTTTTAACCAAATTAAGAACCGGCTTAGACAACGTCGGCTGGCTTCGCTTCGTTAGTAATAAATAAAGAGTAGGTATTGAAGGCAATGACGTGTTACTGGTGTTAGAGTTGATGGTGATGACGTTGAAGATGATGAAAGTTTTGTTGATGGTGCTCTATAGCTGTAGTACGGTAGTGCTGCAGATGGTAACAGTGGGCATGTGGTAATCAGCGGTAACAGTGGTTGTAGTAGAGGCAAGTTACAACATCTGGTGGTGACGATGTACATGCGAACTGTTAGGAGATGCTGATGCTGAGTAAGAGTCTTTTTAAAAAAAATACTTTTTAAACGGAAAATAATTTATTCACTTTTTCCAATAAAAAGAAATAGAAAATAGAAATTAGAAAACGGATGACTCTCGTGAGAGCTGCGAAGAGACTGAGGATGGCGGGAGACAATTTTATTGTATGGAGCTGAAAGGTGCGAGTCAGCACCTTTCGATCAGAGTCAAGTGTAACCCTTACAGTAGATAATTATAA